>RJWH01009583.1:0-21705 GCA_004363575.1 Solenodon paradoxus | reverse complement strand
CCCCTCATCCCTCTCCCTCCTCCTCCACCCTCTCCCCCACCAGTCGCAGGCCTGCCCTCCCCATTCAGGTGGGCTAGCAGCAGCCTGGACATAGGACCCCTTTCCACGCAGTCCATCGAAGGCTCCATGGTGACCCTGAGCCAAGGCCAGTGGATGGGGCTCCCAGACCTGCAGGTCAAGGACTGGATGCGCAGGAGGAGAAGGTGAGCACCGGCAGTCTGGGTGGGTGGGGAGACCTGGGCCCCGGCCAGGTAGACTCAAGAACAAGAGGCAAAGGGGATTCAGGGCTCATCCCCATCTGCCTCCTACGCCAGGGGAGAAACCGAGGCTCAGATAGGGAAAGGGTGTGCCAGGAGCACAGAGCGGGAGCAGCAGCGCTGGGCAGGCCACAACTACTGCCCAGTGCTCGCCTCCTGCCGCACAAACCCTGACTTGGCCGCCCCCTAGCTCCCAGCCTCTGAGGAGGGGTGCCTGCCAGCCCTGCCCCCTGGCCCTGCCACCCCTCTCATGACTCTGAGTCTGCCTCCTACCCGCCTCTGGCGGGCTGGTGGCCTCTCCCAGGAGCCGACTAGACGACCAGCCCTGCTCACCCGGGCGCCCTGTGCTCCAGGGCAGGAGTGCCACAGGGAGGCGAGCCCGTCCCCCTGGCTTCACTCTGTGCCTGCAGATGTGGGAAACCCTGGCCTGTGTAAGTGACACACAGGGCAGTGAAGTTCCCCCATAGATTTGCCCTTTGCTGTCGCACTTTCAGAGTGTCACGAGGCCATCACAGATCAACCACGCTTTTCCACGGCTGTGGAAAACTCCCCAGGGAGGGCTCACCCCCCGAAAACTGCCATGTCCTGGGCCTCATGCTCAGAGCTGGAGTCGGGACAGAGGCTCCCAACCCAGATCCCAGCTGCTGTCCTGGGGCCTGGTCTCCGTGACAGGCTGCCCACAGGGCTGCCCCAGGCGGAATTGTCCTGGACGATTCTTACAAACTGCTAAAAGGGGGAACAAGAAGCCACACAGACAAACCCAAGTCCCCACGTGGCTGCGGCCCCAGCACCGGGCTGGCAGGAGCAGCCTGGGGGTGCAGCCGAGCCCACGCTGCCATCAGTCCTGTGTGTGTGTGTCACGGGGATTCCCCTGAGCGTGTCCAGGTCACACCGGAGATGGAGAGGGGCCCGATCATGCCGAACCCTGGTGCCCACCGCATGCAACGCTGGTCCTACACTCACTGTCCTGGGAAGGGTGGCCGATAACAAGACTGGCAGGGAGTCTCCTGCCACTGTGCTGGGAACACCGCTGAGAGCCCCGGCACCACTCTGAAGCACTTCGTTGGTGAAGCGTGACTGGCTCACACACACGCACACACACACTCACACTCATTCAGTCACACACAGGTGGACACGCCTGCGACTCAGCCCCTCTCTCCCCCTCCTCTGCATCTACGGGAAGGCGGGCCTGTCCCCGTGGGATCTGCCGTCCTTACGCCTTTGAGGAAGTAGAAGTAGTAGTCGGCTCTGCTCCCTCATGAGCTGTCAGGCTCTGTTCCATCTGTCCTCCCTGTCGACTGGCCGTCTGTCCTCTCGGCCCCCCCGAACCCCGCTTACAGGGGAGACAGGCAGAGCTGCGGGCACACTCACCGGCGAGGCCCCAGAGGCAGCCCGCACAGCCGCTGTGACAGCTGGTCATCTGTCACCCTGGGGCCCCCACGCGCGTCCTCTGACACTCGCGCACCCGTGTCCTTCCCCAGAGGGCTTCGCAACAGCCGGGCCACCGCCGGGGACATAGCGCACTACTACAGGGACTATGTGACCAAGAAGGGCCTGCGCCGCAGCTTCGTGTCGGGCGCCGTGGTCACGGCCGTGGAGTGGAAGACGCCCGAGCCCTGCAGCCCGTGGGCCCAGGACCCCCGCCCGCTCTTCCAGGTGTGCGGCTTCCTGACCGCCAAGGACCGGAGCCAGCAGCCCTTCTCGCTGTGGGCCCGCAACGTGGTCCTGGCCACAGGCACGTCCGACAGCCCGGCGCGGCTGGGCATCCCCGGGGAGGGCCTGCCCTTCGTCCACCACGCGCTGCCGGCGCTGGAGGCGGCCACGCGGGCGGGCACCGTGACGGCGGCCTCGGACCCCGTGCTCATCATTGGCGCCGGGCTGTCGGCGGCCGACGCGGTCCTGTACGCCCGCCACTGCAGCGTGCCCGTGATCCACGCCTTCCGCCGGCGCGTGGACGACCCCGGCCTGGTGTTCAACCAGCTGCCCAAGATGCTGTACCCCGAATACCACAAAGTGCATCAGATGATGCGCGAGTGCGCCGTGCGGCCGCCGGGCCCTTATGAGGGCTACTGCAGCCTCCCCGAGCACCGGCTGCTGCTGTGCACGGCGGCCCGCCAGGCCGTGCTCCAGGACCCCCAGGGCCTCCGGAAGGGCTTCGGGGTCTCCCTGGTGCTGGTCCTCATCGGCTCGCACCCGGACCTGTCCTTCCTCCCCGGGGCGGGCGCCCACCTGGCCGTGGACCCCCACCAGCCACTGAGTGCCAAGAGGAACCCCATCGATGTGGACCCCTCCACCTACCAGAGCGCCCAGCAGCCGGGCCTGTACGCCCTGGGGCCGCTGGCTGGGGACAGCTTCGTCAGGTTCGTGCAGGGCGGGGCCCTGGCAGTGGCCCGCTCGCTGCTGAAGGAGGAAGCCAGGAAGCCCCCCTAGCCCACTGCGGGGCATCCCAGAACCCAGGCCCTGAGGAGGAGGGGAGAGCTCCGAGATGCTGCCGATGCCACCCAAGGCAGGGGCCTCTCCAGCACCCCCGCTCAGGCAGCAGAATCTGCAGTGATGAGGAGAAGGGACGGGGCTGCAGGACTCAGTACCCGGAGTGGGGTCGGCAGCTTCAGGTCAGGCCAGGCCTACACCTGTGAAGTGGGGTGCAGGCTGCTAGTGTGAGCCAGCATCAGCAGGGCCCACAGAGGAGGAGGCCGCCCCCTCCTCCCGAAGTGAGGTCCCCAATAAAACCAGTGTCTGCTGCTGCTCACATGTCTGTGGATCCTATGCTCAGGGAGGGCCGGTGCTCAGGTCCCAGCTCTGGGAGCCAGCAGGGACTCGCCGGGCCTGTGGGAGGGATGGGGACAGCAACGGGCTCCAGGGGCAGCAGATGAAAGGGCAGCTGTGGTGACAAGTGAGGGTAGGGTGGGTGCCAGGAACGGGGGGCCACTGCAGCCCCTGCCCCCTCCAGCCTTGCCCCAGCCTTCTTGAGTCCTCTGCTCAGCACAACAGCTCCTGCCACAGGACCTTTGCACAGCCTGGTTCGGGCCCAGAACACATGTCCCTCCTCCCCTTAACTCCTGTTCTTCCATCCACTGAGCGCAAGCAAAGCTTCTGGCATAGACCCCTCCTTAGCGACCCAGGCAAGTGCCCCCCTTACCGCCCATCACGCCACCTCATAGCAGTTTGTTGCTGTCTGTGGAATCTTCGCGGTCTGTGTCTGCCTACTTGGATGTAACTACGTTTCAGCAGATGAAGGACCTGTCTGCTTTGCCCGATATCGGCACCCAGGGCCCGGCCGGGGCCTAGCACCCACGGGTGCTCCTCATCTAAGCCTCCTGAGGGATGGAGGCTGGCGGGAGTGCGAGGGGTGTAGCTGGCTCCGGGCGTTGTGAAAAGGCCAGGGGAGGTGTGAGGGGCGCGCGCCACGGAGCTGCGGCAGCGTGGGTGCCATCGGCTTGACGGGGGAGCCGGGCGCGCGGCACGGACCCCGGAGCAGAGCCGGCAGAGGGCGCTCCGGCCCCGCGGCGGCGGCGCCACGGAGCGGTGGGGGGCCTCCGGGAGGGGGGCAGCGCCCAGCGCCCCCCGCACCCCTTCCCGCGCCTGCTGGGCCGCCCCTCGTGCCCGGACCCCGCGGCAGTCCGCGGCCGCCTCACGGGGGCGGGGCGGTGGACACGGGCACGTGGCCCGGGTCCGCGTGGACCCCCCCCTCCCCCGGCGCCGGCCGTCCCCGCGGTGGCCGCGGCGGGACGGAGCGAGGGCGGGCGGGCGGCCGGGCGGCGCGCGGGGCGGCGCGGAGGGGGCGCGCGGGGCGGGCGGGGTCGGCGGGCTTCCGGGCGGCGCGGCGGCGGCGGCGGCGGCGGCGGCGGGCGGGCGCGATGTGCGAGCGGGCGGCGCGCCTGTGCAGGGCCGGCGCGCCCAGGCTGCTCCGGGAGCCGCCGCAGGGCCGCGCGCTGGGCGGGCTGCTGCGCTGGGTGGGCGCCAGGATGGGCGAGCCCCGGGCGCCGCTGGTGCCCGCCGCCCCCGCCGCGCCCGCGGACCCCGGCCCGGGGCCCCGCCCCGCCTCGCCGCACGGGGGGACCGCCGTCATCCTGGACGTGAGTACGCGCCGCCGGGACCCGCCGGGACCCGCGCCCCCTCCTCGCACGCGCGACCCCGACAACGTCGCTCCGGGGCCCCAACGGGACCCGCGAGGATCCCTCCTCCCCGAGCGGGGGCCCCAGCCCCTCTCCCTGGGCGGCAGCCCCGGAGCAGCACCTGCCGGGCCCCTCTGTGCCCCGGAGGGAGCCCCCAGCCCCTCCGAGTCCGCGGCGGCTCCGGGCCGGGACCACTCCTCCTCCGCCCCTCCCTCCGCTTCTGGGGTCCCCAGCGTTCAGAGCCGGGACCCTGGAGCGCCCGTCCCCCGGCCCCCCTGCTGCTGTCCCTCTACTTTTGTCTTGTTCAAACCCCGTGTCTTCCCCAGACCCACCCCTCACCCTGCTCATCCCTTCCCGGACAGAGCCAGGACCCCACCAACCCCCTCCTCCTGTCTGTCCGTGGTCCCTCCCCGAGTCTCACTTAGTTCTTACGCCCCCCCACACACCCCCGGTTCTCGCTCAGCCTCTCTCCTCCTCACTCTAAGCCCGGTGCCCGCTGCCTCATCCCCAAGACCCTTGCCCCACCCCAGCTGTCTCTGAAAGGGAACCCCCCTGCCCACCCTCTTCCCTCCTCCCCCTGGGCTCTGCCTCCCAGTGAGGCCCCCTCTGTCTTCCATCCCTTCCCCAGCCTAACCCTCTCCCGTCCCCTCTGAGGACACACTGCCCACCTCAGGAAGCCCACCTCGCCCTCCCACCACACTGGTGGATGGGGCGGCAGATTCCCCCGTAGAGTGCTGGGGGCCCCACACACTGCATGGGGGCGGGCATGCCTGTTCAGTGAGGGTCCTGGGGGTGCCTCACGGAGGGTCAAGGGTTTCTGGGAGAGTTTGGGGGCACAGTCCGGAGAGTGTGGGAAAGCGGGGCTACCTCTCCCTCCCTTTCCTCTCCCAGAACCCTGGGCTTCCAGCGGCAGCAGTGGGCACAGTGCGATGTGCAGGGGCTGGGTGCAGAGGGCTGCTCTGTTTGTGGGTTTTGTCCACACTCACACACGTGCACATACACATGCACACAGTCAGTCACCTTCCCCCAGGCCCCAACAGAGTTCACCCTGAACCCCCTGGGTGGCAGTCCCCAGACCTTGCCTGTGCAGAGGGGAGGCTTGTGCAGACCCCTCCTGACTCTGCTCAGGGGTGTGCGCAGGCCGAGAGCCTCCTTCTCATCTGGGAAATGGGAAGATGGGCCGTGTTCCACAGGCTCCTGGAGCCGCAGGGCTGGAGTCCTGGTCGGCATCCCGAGGGGACCTCCTGGAGGCCCCTCACAGTCAGCAGCTGGGGAGTGGGGTGCCCAGGGTGGGTCTGCGGAGGGCCTGGGGTGACTGAGCCTGCCCCTCCTGCCCAGCTCCGAAGTCAGGGTCCAGTGCAGGGGAGGGGCTGTTGATGGAGGTGCTGGGGTCCGGTGCAGGGAAGGGGCTCTTGATGGAGGTGCAGGGGTGCGGTGCAGGGGAGGGGCTGTTGATGAAGGTGCAGGGGTGCGGTGCGGGGGAGGGGCTGTCTGAGGAGGTGCTGGGGTCCAGTGCAGGGAAGGGGCTGCCGGAGGAGGCGCATTCCCATGACGTGGCTTCAGGTGGGCTCAGCCCTCACCCCGGCCAGGAGCACCCAGGGTAGACAGTCAGAGGGCCTGGGCCCCCCTTCCTTCCGTCAGCATGGCTGACTGGTCTCCAGAAGCCGGAGGAGGAGTTAGGGGCCCACCTCAGGCGGGGGAGGGGAAGCAGGGAGCGAACCCCAGTTCTGGTTGGGGTGCGGCCACGGGGCCCTGATTCTCAGTGGGGACTGCTGTCGGAGTGGGTGGAGCCGTGTGGACCGGGGGCTCGGGATGTGCGTGTGCAGGCACGAGGCCAGTGCAGCCTGAGTGTCCACACGTGCGTGCGGCCGTGGGCAGGCCAGCGACACAGAAGGGGGAGTGGGCGGCTGCTTCCTTGGAGCAGCTGGGAGGCTGCGCCTGAAACACCCCTCCCCACCCTGGATGGGGCTCCCCGGGGAGGGGGAGGGGGCTCAGCCAAGTGGGACCTCAGTTTTCCTGTCCAGAGGTGACACGGCTTTTCTCTTGCAGATTTTCCGCCGGGCGGACAAAAACGGTGAGTCCCTCTCCTGAGCTGCCCACTGAGTGAGGACCTTGGCTCTTTCTGTCCTGAAGCTTTAGGGGAAGGGGTCAGGGGTTGGGACAAATGCTCTGCATCCCAGAGGTTTAGAGCACAGAACTCTGAAGTTAGAAGGTTGCACCCTCATCTGCTCCGTGCCGCAGTTTCCCCATCTGTAAATGGGCCCTGCAGTGAGCGTCCATAAGCTGGTGCCCATGTCGCTTCTGGTCCTGCATGTAGGGTTTTAGCCCCAGGCAGCTGGTTTGATCAGGGCAGCCCAGGCGGAGCCCAGAGGCCCCCTTCAAGGACGCGCCTGCCCACCCCACTGCATCAACGCCACAGTGGGCCAGGGAGGGCACGCGACTGTCCCGGGTCTCCCAGCATGGCGGCAGGAGACTGCTGCAGGCCTCTGGCCCCCCCCAGTGTGAACAGACGTTGTTGTGGCCAGAGAGGCCCCTGCCACCCCATCCTGCAGATTCCTGGGCATGGTCCCTCCAACCAGGGAGGTTGAGAGGGCCTTGGGTGACAGTTTCCTGATGTTCCGGGCGTGACAAAGTGTTACAGCTTCGCACACGGCCTAGTGCGTGCTCTTGGTCCCTAAACCACATTCCGTCTGCAGGCCTCAGTTTGCCCCTCTGTAAAGTGGGGTGATACAGTTAATACCGTGGCTTCCCTGAGCTGTCAGGAAAATCCAGGGATGAGGTTTGACAGGTGCCTGGGTCTGTTCTGTTCAGTCAGGGAACACGTGCTGACTGAGCGTCAAGGCCAGGGCTGGGGAAGGGAGAGGAGAACAGATGTCACGTGTCCCCCAGGGCCCAGTGCCCGTCCTGCAGAGGCCAGAGTTCCCTGCACCCTCCCGCCTCGTCCCAACCCGGGAGGTGCCCAGCACTGTGTGGTTGGGGTGGGAGGGGTGTCCAGGGGTCTCCATCTCTCCCCCTCCCCCTGGGGGTGGCAGAGCCCCTCCCGTCATCAGCAGTGATTGCACATGGAACAAGCTTGGGGTGAGGGGACATGGGCCACACCAGAGACAGCTAGAGATGACAGGCAGCTGTTCCCTGATGCTGTTCCCCGGAGTCCTCAGTCTGCAGGGCAGGTCCCTCCCAGAATGAGGTCCTTGCAGGTAGGTGTCCAGCTTGTCGTCCCTGTCCTGGCCCAACGCCCGGCACCCCGTAGGTCTTGGCAGAGCCTCGACTCAGGTGACAGGTGTCACCTGAGGACCTTCTTCCCACAAGCCTGAGGGGACCTGAGGTGTGGCACCCTTCAGAGATGACGGAAGGCCGGAGGGCAGAAGGCCCACTGCTCACGTGCCGTGGGGGCCCGTTGGGGCCTGGTGCGGCCAGTTCTGGTTCTGGTTCCGAGTCAGCCCAGAGCTCCTGACCACGGTAGGGGTGCCTGCCCTGCCCAGGCATCCACAGTGCGGGAGGGGAGGGGTGGACACGGAGGGAGGGGTCACACTCGGCCCTGGTGGCCCCGTGGCTCCCAGGACAGAGGCCTCTTGGTCCGGTCAATGGGCCTGCCTCTGAGGGGAAGCAGAGAGCGAGGGTCCCAGCCAGAAACGGGGGTGCCGGCCGGCCAAGAAGAGTGGTGTCAGCGTTTCCCTGGGGAAGAAAAACTCATAGGCTCCTGGCATTTGAAAGGTCACAGCTAGAGGCTGAGCTCCTGCTAATTAACGAAGACACCTGCAGAGGCTCGGCCACATCTAATTGGGCAGAAACCTGGCCAGAGCTGTTGTCTCCCTCGTTAGCCGCCTGGTCAGGAGGCTTTGTGCCCTGGGGGCGGGGCCCTCTCTCTGCCTGTTCTCCTGAGCCCAGAGTGGACGGAGGTCCCTGGACAGGCGGGAGGAGCTAGACGTGGAGGCTGACCCACAGGCCTCCAGCGCAGCACCTTCTACCTGGGAACCTGGCCTGGTCCCTTCCACATCACCCGCACTGGGGTCTCCCCACGGAGACACGGCTCTGGACCACGTGGCCTGGCTGCACACTCCAGCCGTGGGACCTGGGGGCTTTACGCCTCCGTTCACCCCTCTGAAAAGTGGGGGCGCACTCCCCAAGTCCCGGGTGTGAAGGCAGAGGGAGGGCAGGAAGGAGCCCGTGCGCCCGCCTGAAACTGCACAGACTTGGGCTGTGTCCCCGCAAACTCTCACTGGAGACAAAGCGCCACAGCCTGGGTCTCACGTGTCTCAGCCGCTACTGTGTTTGCATGGTTGGTTTAGAGAGCGCGTGTGTTGTTTGCGGAGATTGCAGATCCCTTCTCCCTGACGCTGAAGCCTGACCAGGATCCCGGAGGCGTCTGGGACGTCGGCTCTACGGGCCGCACCAGCCCCACGCACATTCCCCTTCTCCCTCTCCCAGCCCAGGGCAGGTGGCACAGCGGGCGCGAGGCTCCCTCCCCCGAGCTTGTCCTTTTGCTCGCCTTTGAGCCCCTGCGGAGCTGCCGGGAACAGAGAGAGAGGCTCTTTGAAATTTAAGAACAACTCTGCTCCAGCCTGAGTGGGTCTGTCACATGCCATGGGGCAGGCTGTACACTGCCCAAGGGCACCTTCTTGAGGAAACGGAGGAACTTAGACGCGGCCGGCCCTGCGGTCGGCGCTGGGCTGCACCCACCCCGCACCCCTCCTGGAAGGGGCACCTCTAGTCTCCGCAGGGGTGCTACGTGCGCTCACAGGGCTTTCATTACAGACCGGATGGGCAGAAGGTGGTCTGCAGAGGGGCCTCATCTACCTCTGCCTCCTACCCACTCGGCTCCTTAAGGAGGAGCCTGAAAGGACTGTATGAGCATGTCTGGAGGGGCAGGGGGTGCTCCTGGAGTTTGCTGCCTTGTCCCCTCGGCCGGGAGGAATGGAGTGTGGACGCTGGGCACTGCCTCTCCGGGGCTTACTGCTCTGCTGTGAGCCCCTTCCTCAGGGGCCGTCTGCCGCCGTCCCTGGGACTCTCCCGACAGTGCCGGGGCAGCTCAGTGAAGCGGGGAGGGGTGAGACGAGGGGAGGAGGGGTGCTCATCAGCTGTGGGGGCCCCCTGAAGGCCAGGCACCTCGGCCGCATCAGGGGCACAGGGAGAACTCGGTGCCAGCTCTCAGCAGCCGTCTCACGTCACCGCATGCGGTCTGGCCCCGAGTGTGCCTTTAAGGGCCCGGGCCCTGGACGCTGGACACGGCCCTGGGAAGCAGGCTGCCTGGCGTCCGACCCACCCGGGGCAGGTGCGCTGGTATCTTAATGAGGCCGGGCCCCCGGGGCGAATCAGGAGAGACACGGCCCCGGGCAGATGCCGTTCGTTGCTTGGGGACCATCCGCACGTGGCCAGGCTCCGGGTTCGGGAATTGGCCCCATAAAGCGGCGGTTCTTGGAGCCAGCGGGAACCAGCCGGGCAGGGCGGCGCGGACCGGCTCTGTCCCGTGACAGCAGGTGTCCCTCCTCCCCGCAGATGACGGGAAGCTGTCCTTGGAGGAGTTCCAGCTCTTCTTCGCAGATGGCGTCCTGGACGAGGCCGAGCTGGAGGGCCTTTTCCACACCATCGACTCAGACAACACCAAGTGAGCCCGAGTCTGTGGGGACGGGGTGCCGGCCACCCAGGGGCCGGAGACCAGGCACCAACCTCGAGGACCCAGTCAGTTCTGTCTGCCGTTGCCGGCCAGCGGCTGCGGTGTAGGCCCAGCGTCTGTCCCGGGGTCGTCCAGCACACGACTCCGCGGGGGCCATGCACAGGGGAGTGACCCCGCTTCTGACTTACCAGCTGTGACCTCTCACCCCCAGTCCCAGCGAGAGCACTGACCTTGGTCCACACAGATCCGTCTGGAAGCACTAGCCCTGACTGTGCCCCGTTAAACCTTTTCTCCGAGCAAGGGACCCAGCCTGGATCTCAGATCCACCAGAGCTCTGGCTCCGACCCCTCCCGGTCACGTGCAGGGGCGCCTTCCCTCCACACTCCCTGGGCCCCCCAACACAGTGAGCCAGCCCCCCTCAAGTCCTCGGGGGGGAGGCGGGGTGAGGACCCACGTTCCCTGCAGATTTGCTAAGCTGGGGTCTCCCCTGACTGGCTAGGTCTGGACAGAGAGCTGCCACCAGGCCTTTTAAGGACTCCATGGTGGCCTGGACCAGAGCCCAGGGCAGACAGTGCCCTGGCAGACGTGGGCTGGGGAGCGAGGTGTCCTGGGAAGGCCTGTGAAAGGAACAGCCAGGCAGGGACCCCAGGGCAGGACCTCGTCCCGGAGCCAGATGGAAGCTCTAAGAGGTCCCTGCTGTGCGCCCGGGAGCGTTGAAGGGCCTGGGCAGGTGCAGTGACTTGTTCACTGATTATTCTCCTTCAGTGCCTTTCCAGTGGGCCAGCTGGTGGGGAGGCGGCGGTTTAACCCTGAGAGCGGTGAGCGGGCGGGGCCTTCTAGAAGGACTGAGCTTGGCAGATCTCTGGGACTGTCACCAGTGTTCCCGAGGGGGTGAGCTGAGCACATTAGCTGCTTGGGATGCGAAGTAGCCTTCCGCCCAAAAACAATTCCTGTGGCTCAGAAAGATGGGGGAAGTGCTAGTCGAGGCAAAACAAAGCGGGGCTCCTTCCACAGGACTTGCGAGAACCTCGCGCGCCGGGGCTCGGGCCCAGGGTGGAGCGCACACGGCCCTGGGCCCCGCTGCTGTGGCCCCGGAGCCTTTGCCAGTTGAACCCGGCCCCCAGCACACTCACTAGGCCAGCCTCCCCCGGGGAGGGACCCAGGCCCAGAGAGGGCAGGTCCGTGAGGCCCAGTGTCCCCCAGGGACGCCCCATCCTTCACGTGCCCTGAGGGGCGCTTGCCCCTCCTCGCGCAGGGAGGCACAGGACTCTTCTCCTGGGAGACCCAGTGGCCTGCAGGACCTGGGGAGGGTGCTGGGGAGACTCATCCCAGACGCCGCTTCTGCCCCCTGGCTGAGCCACCTCCTCCGTCCCACAAGGAGGCTGGCAGATTTGGGGAGAGGAAACGGAAGGGGTGTGGCGGGTGGTGATGGGGTCAGACAGACAGACAGATAGATGTGGGTCCCTGCCCGTCCTTTGCAGCCGGATGCCCCCCCACTGCTCCCCGGTCTGTAAGGTGGAGCCCCAGGCCTCGTGCCCGAATGAGGGGCCGGGTGGCTGCGGGGCAGGTGTCCAGGCCCCGCCGTCCTTCCTGAGTCCCTCCTCCTCTTCTCTCCTCTGCAGCCACGTGGACACCAAGGAGCTGTGCGGTAGGTGTCCGGCTTTGCTGGGCCCCGGCGTGGTCGCGGGGCGGGGGGCGGGGGCCAGGCCACAGGACCCGCCCTTTGCTCTCCCCTCCCGCAGATTACTTTGCTGACCACATGGGGGACTATGAGGCCGTCTTGGCCTCCCTGGAGACCCTGAATCACTCCGTCCTGAAGGCCATGGGCTACACCAAGAAGGTCAGTGGGTGTGGGTGGCCTGGGGCAGGGTGGCCCGGCCCGAGTGCCGGGCTCGATTTGACGGCTCAGCGCATCCTCAGCCTCGGTGCTGGATCCTTGCTGGAGTGTCATGTGGGTTCGGGCTCCTCGCCTGGCGCTGGGGTAAACTGGGGGACGGGGCGGGGCTCGGCGACTGACCCTGCGCCTCCTCGGCGTCTGGTGCCCAGTGAGGAGGCCCTTCCCCAGATCCCAGTGGGATCCTGGGCCTGGAAGGAGAGCAGCAGTGGCGCCCAGCCCACCGGGTCCGAGCCAGGCGTCACACAGGGTCCTGGACAGGAAGGGGCAGATTTGCGTATCTGAACTTGGATTGAGGATTTGACAGGACCTGCTCTGAGCTCGTAGGTGGCCGGGGACACGCGAGCTGGCAGTGGGCGCCTGGAGTGTTAGGAGGGGCTGAAGAATGCGAGGCTCCCTGCGTGTCCTGCAGAGGCTCCAAAGGCCCTGCCCACTGTCCTGTCACCTCCCGGCTGCATCCAGGCCCCGGCGAATGGAAGGCAGGCTTGCTGCCCCCTCGCCCAGGTCAGCGGGGCCCACGGAGCCTGCCACCAGGTGCCCTTCCCATGGCGAATTGGCGCCCCCTGGGCCACCGGGTTTGGAGGGGAGGGCTGTCCCTCCTGCATTCACAGAGAAGAGTTTCTGGAAGTTTCCCCATGACCCAGGCTGCCGGGAGTTAGCACACAGTTTAACCCCACAGCCTGGAGGCTCCCCCACCCCCCGATCCGCCCACATCTCAGCCTGAAGGCAGAAGCGGGGAAACTGAGTCAGGGACTTGGCAGGAGGTCTGGAGCACTGCACGACACCAGGGGCGACGCACAGAATCACTTTTCTGCTAAAACGTGGAATTTGCCTGTAATGTCTGGGTGTCGCTGCTAAGCAGGGGAGGGGAGTATTGTAATACTTAACAGTTTTTCCACTCTTCACGTACCCCAGCGAGTTTACTTTTTGTGTGCATTTTGGTATAGTTTACTGTATATTTTGTGTGCATTTTGCTGTATTGAGTGTATTACTGTTTCGTGCCCATTTTAATCACTATGTTTCGGATGCTCGTTAGAGAAAACTGACGGGCACAGCTGCAGTTTTCTGCTGGATTCTGCAGTTGAAGTATCGCGTGAGCGTCTCACGTAGGGAGGCCGGACTGCGGGCTGGGTGTCCCCAACGAGGGGAGTGGCCGCGTGGGGCGCCTCCTGAGTTCCCTCCTGACAGAGCCACCTTCCGCCACCGTGTCGCCCACAGCTTCCGGGCGCTTCCACGTTTGGTGGTGGCCGGCCGAGGGCAGTCCTGTCCCGGTGGGCACTCGGCTTCCTCCAGCATTTCCTGGCATCTGTAGACACAGGCCGGCGGTGGCCTCGCTGAGTTCAGGCTTCCTGCGAGCCGGCCTTCCCCTCGCTCTCGCCGCGTCCTCCGAGCGCGGTCCCCTCGGCGCCCATGGGCGGCCTCGTCCACTGCGAGTCTCAGGACGCCCCTGCGGCGCCTCCACTGATTACGGCACTAATCCCGGCCCCTCCCTTAGCGCCCTCTTTCCCGTCTGTGGTCGTGTCATCCGGGAGGGGTGGCGAGTTTTTCCAGTGCCTTCCGGCATTTCGAGACCATCCTGTTTTCCCTTAAGGTGTCCGTGGGGGCTTCTCAGTGCCCTGTGGACGGTCCCTAACTCCGGACCGGCCTCCCTGGAGCGTCTCCTGTCACCTTGCAGAGTCGGGGCCCCCAGCGGGAGTGTCTTGTCTCCGTGTCTGTTGGGACTGAGGCCAGACAGTGGTCGGGGCTGAATCGTGAGAGGGTCTTGGATGTTTCCAAGTGCGAATCAGCTTCTCTGAGATAGTCGCTTTTCTCTGAAAACATGGAATTTCCCTGTAAAGCTTGGCCAGTCTCCTAAGCAGGGGAGGGGTTATTTTAATAGCCGAGTATTATCAGTTCAGTAGTTATTTCACCCCTAGCATTACTCACACGTTTAAATTGTTTGTGTCCATGTCCATATAGTGAGTATATTGATATTTTGTGTCTATTGTAATCAGTATATTTTAGTAGCTTATATAAAAGTGTCGAGGACAATTTCATTCTTAAGAATTTTTTTAAAGATCACACACACATGGACAAAATAGCCACTTAATGCAGATTAAGTTAAATAACATCTAGTCATTTTAATTTTTGTTTTATTTGCTCGGTTTAAAAAACTTATATGTAGGCATGCCCTGGTGGAATAGCGGTCAGGTCCATGACCCCCAAAGGACCATGAGCCACATGCGCCCCCTGGGTTGGGGCCCCAGTCCGGGGGGAACAACTAAATGAAAATAAATGGCATGCTTCGTCCTTCTCTTTCTTCCTGCCTGTGCCTTTTCTTTAAAACGCAAATTTGTGCTTGATAGAATTTTGTTTGGTTGGTTTTTTCTTAAGAAAAGGGAGGTAGAAGAGAAGCTTTTTAAATTTTTTTAAGGAAGGGGAAGGATGAGGAGTAGTAAGCACTGCTGTTTGTTTGCCCTGCTTCCCCCCGCCCTGGGTCTCAAACCAGGTCCTCGGGCTTCACATGGTCTGCGGCCCAGCCGCCAACTTAATGCCTGAGCCACCAGGGCACACTGTCCCTTTTAACTGATTATCCCTAAAAACCATCCCCTGGCACATTTATTTAAATGTCATATGTTTGCCACTGTATTTGAAGTTTTTATCATTATGAGTTCTTTTTAGTTCCTTAGTTTGCTGCTGTTTATTTCCCATATCAGATGGAATGCATTTTATATAACAGTTCCTAATTTTTTATTTTTTATTTTGATATTCACTACAACCTCATCTGTCTCTCTCTCACCGTTTGCCCCAGTCTGTTTCGTATTCGCTGGTTCTCGTTGCTGCGTGTTGGGTAAAAGTGCCGGAGCAGGAAGGCTCTGCCCTGCTTTTTAATGCCGGGAGAGTCTCCATCACAGAGCTTCGGATTTGGTTTTAGCCTTATCTCCTGGAAGCTTGAGAAGACGTAGATCAAGATCGTTCTTCCAGAATGTAACACTGGGACTGGCTAGTCTTTGTTAGTGAAGTCTGTTCTATTAAAAAATGACTTTGTCGAAAGGTAAAGTCGTGTCTCTTGAACAAATAGAAACCGCACACATGCCGAAGAGTTTGTGGACTCGTCATTTCATGTGGGAACCAATGAGACAGAATTGGGCAAAGGCCAGTTGGAAGCGCCCCCGCCCGCTGGGGGTACAGGCCGCCATTCTGAAATCATGAATAAACAGAAAACTGCTCACTGCCCACAGGACAAGAGAATCGTTTGCATTGTCATTCTTCTTCTACCTGTAGTCTTAACCGTAGCTGCCAGCAAGGAAGGACCTAGGAACCCCGGAGGTTGCTAGACAAAGCCCAGCAGTCTCTCTGTCCCGGTTCAGAGCCGCTCACGCCTCTCCTGACCACCGGGCCCTCCTGCGCCCACTCTCCTGGGTCTGCTGCCACCAGTTCCTTGCGTCGCTCGGCTGCTTCACTGTGAGCCGTCGTGTTCTGTTCCTCCTTTCTCTGCACTTAGCCAGTCCTCTGATACACAGAGAGCAGTTATGTCTTTATTACCTGCTCCGGCACATAATTACCTTGAGCCGTTTTCCTCGTGTATATTTCTCTCATATACTGAATAGTCTGTGTAGAAAATGCTTCCTGCTTTTTTCACCTAATACTGTATTTTTGTTATTTTGTTTGTCTTGCTCTGTGCTTTTAGGTTCTTGAATTTGCTCCCCAGTCTCTGGTGCATTTCACACCGTAGCGCGGGGCCCCCACCTGCACCTGTTCCCCCTGCCCCGTCAGCCTTAGACACTGAGAATCTTGTTGAGATTTATCTCTTTCACTTCTTTAAATTCTGCATGAGTGAAATTAGCTGTACTTTTTCTTTCTGACATATTTCACTTAGCATGAGCCCCTCCAGTTCCACGCAGGTTGTTGCAAAAGGCACAATTTCATCTTTTTTTTAAACAGCTGCACAGAATCCCATTGAGCATAGAGACCACAGCTGCTGTCCCCATCATCTGCGGACGGGCGTTCAGCGTGTGTCCACGTCCTGACTGCTGACAGCTGTGCTGCTGCGAACAGGGGGTGCAGACACTTTTACTGACGGGCGATTTTGTGTCCTCTGGGTCTGCGGCCCAGGAGAGGGATGGCGGGATCGAACGGCGGGTCCGTCTTTATTCGGTGAGGAATCTCCACACTGTTTTCCAGAGAGGCTGCACTGACGTCCATTGTCACCAGCAGTGTGGGGGGCTCCTTTCTCTCCGCGCCCCCCAACACTTGTCGTTTCTAGACTTTTCGACACCGGCCAGTCGCGCTGGTGTGAGGTGCTGTCTCACTGTGGTTTCTTCGTTTTTCTCCAATGGTGAGCGAGGGAGAGCATTTCCAGGTGTCCGTGGGTATCTGTGTGTCGTCTGTGGACGGCGTCTGCCTGGCTCCTCTGCCCGCCTGCTGAGTGGGCCGCTGGCTTTCTCGTTGAGGTGCGTGAGCTCTGTTCACTCTGGAGACGGAGCTCTTGTTCAGTTATGTTCTGCAAATGTCTTCTCCCACTCGATGGGTTGCCTTTTTGGCTTTGCGGTGTTTTTCACGGTACAGAAACTTTTAGTTTGATGTCATCCCAGTTGTTAAATTGTACTTCAGTTTCTTTTGCCGTTGGTGTCACTTCCCCACAGACACTGTCTCAGAGCGTTTCCCCTGCGCTTTGCTCTGCGCCCGTTAGGAGTTTAAATCTGACATCCTCGCATCCCGGGAGTGAGCCCCTTTGGTCGTGATGTGTAAGTTTTCAGATGTGCTGTTGAATTCAGCTCGCCAAGATTTGATTGCGATTTTTGCGTTTATATTCATCACTGATAATGGTCTGTGGATTGCTTTTTTGTTCTCTGTCTAATTTTAGAATCAGATTAATGTTTGCCTCCCAGAATGTACTTGGGTTCCCCGTGATTTGGGGACAAGTTTGAGGAGAATGGAGAGTAGACCATCTTGAATGTTCGGTAGGCTTCGCGCGTGACGCCGTCTGGACCTGGGCTCTCGTGTTGGGAGGCCTGTCATGACTGCTTCAGTGTCTGTGCGGAGACAAGTCCAAGTCACCGTGTCTTCAGGTTCAGCTTGGAAGGTGGGAGGGCGCCCGACTTCTGCCCGTTTCTTGAAGACTGACGGGTTGTTGGCGTAGGGGTGTTCCTGACAGTGTCTGGTGACCCCTGGTGTTTCTGTGACGTCTGCAGTGATCTCACCGCTTTCGTGTCTGATCCTTGTTTTTAGGGTTTTCTGCTTCTTTTGCTGAGTCTGACCGAGGGTCTGTCGAGTTAGTTTTTCTCTCCAGGCAGCTCTTGACCCCACTGATCTTCACAATGAACTTTTTTGTCTTTATTTCACCTCTAAATTTTATCATTTCCTTCCTTCTCCTGACTCTGCTTTCAGTTGCTCTTTTCCCTCAGGTGTGCTGGGGGCTGCACTGCCAGCGTCTCGTGGTTTCCGCTGCGCGTCGGTGACCAGAGCGCCTCTCAGAGCTGCTGTGCTGCCTGCCGCCTGTCCCGGCGGCGCGTCTGCTCATCCTCCCGTTTCCGCTCATCGACTGCGTCTTTCGTTTCCTCTTCGAGCCAGGAAGCACTCAGAAGTCCGGCGTGTCACCGCCGCTCCTGTGCTTGTCCCGGTTTGCTTTTCTGCTGCGTTTCCAGCCCTTGCGGCCGGAGAAGACACTTTCCGTCATGTCAGTCTCGTCCGCTGGCCGAGCCGGGCCACGCGTCTTTGGGAAGAAGGGAGCGTCTGTTTCATTGGGACGCGAAGCTCCGTCCGGGTGGGTTAGACCCGCCTGCTCCATCCTTGTAGGGTCTTTGCTTTTTTGTTTTTCACTGATTTCTGCTGGGACGTTATGGACGCGAGAGGAGAGCTGCAGTCCCCTCTGACGCCGGCCTGAGGCCAGTGAGGCGTGGCTGCACCCCGGGGCCCAGCATCGGCCCCCACACGTGCACGGCCGTGGCCGCGTCTCGATGCGCTGACGCCTTGTCCCCACATGGGGTCCATCTCGGTCTCCGGTGTCCCTCGTGTCTGTGTTGCCTGAGGTCAGCAGAGAAGTTCCTGTTCCTTCGCCACCGCCGCGTCCACCCGTTTTCCCGCCGCCCCTCACTTTCGGCCGCGTCCTCTGGTCTGGGGTCAGCATCCCACAGGCACGGTGCCACCCGCCCTGCGTGCTTGCGTCGGCCGCTCTGTGGCTCTCGTTCGGTGAGCTCAGTCTGCTCGTGTTTGGGGCGACTGCCACACAGCCGACCCCGGCTTTCAGCCCAGCCACACCGTCTGCTGCTTTATATCCGCGGCTGCTTTTCCCATCAGCCAGACGGTTCCGATGCCGCGTCCGCCTCATCTTCCCAGTTGGGTGTCCGAGGCGAGTTCCGGGGCAGCCCCGCTTTCTCTCGGCCTCAGCGTCTCGAGTCGCCTGAGCCGACAGCCCAGCACCTGCCCAGCCCTGCAGACGGTGTCCCTTCCCTTCACTGTTTCGTTCCCGTGGGGCCTGGCTGCTTCCTGGGCCTGGAGGGTCCCCGTTCCCCTGAGCGTGTCGTGAGGGCAGGGGTGGTGACGGGGAAACGAACCCCTTCCCCGCGCTGTCGGAGACCTTGATTTCTCCGTCGTGGCCGAGGAGGACCGTGCAGGGCAGAATACTCTGGGCCGGTGACGCTCGTCTCTGAGACACCGAGGCTGCTGTCCCTGCTCTCCGGGCCGGGGCTCCTGCTGAGAAGCCCAGGGCAGCCTTCGCCGTGACCTTCCGCTCCCGTCAGCCCCGAGAGGGTGGTCTTCAGCCGGGGCTCCCGCCGGGCCTCGTGCACTTAGGAATGTGCTCGTCGGCCAGCTTGGACTTCGTGCTGTTTTTGCTGCCGGTGCTCTGACTTCTTTAAATGGATTTGTGCTGTTTCCCCGCCTCGCCCTCGGGGGCACCTGTCATGCGTGTCCTCCTGGTGTCTGACAGGCCTCCCGCTGTCTTCACGCCTCGTCAGTCTGTTGACGGTTGCTTCAGTGTCACGTCTTCAGTTCTGAGACTCGCTCCTCTGCAACGCTGGCCGGTTTATGGACCTTCCCAGGCTTATCTTCAGTCACTGACTGTCACACGTGAGAGCTGTTTGGCCTCCGTCTCCGTGGGGAAGAGTCCCTTTGCCTTCGGGTAGTTACCGGGGTGTCCCGAGACTCACCCGAGTTTTCACAGCCGTCGCCCTGATTCCTCACCCGTGAGGCCGTCCCTCGGGCCCTTCGGAGCGCTTCCTGGCAGCTCCCGCCGTTTTCCTCTGCACGCTGGGCGTCTGTGCTGGGTGGTTTCACTGCTGACTGACATGCCTTCTCCGCCCTGCGCTGGGCTCTGTGGCTTTGTTACTGTCTTTTCTCTCTCATGTCCCGTGTGCTGGCTGCCGCGGGCACTGGTGAGCCGGTTCTCGGCAGAGGGGCGCGCTGTGGCCGCAGGACCCCCAGTGCAGGGGCCGGCTGGCCTGCTTGCTCCTCTGAGCGGGGCAGCCGCCTGCGGGGCGAGGTCTCGAGCAGCAGAGGTTGGTGGCTGGTCGCTTAGCTCCAGAGGCAGGCAGGTCGGGTTTCTTGGCTCTGCCGCAGGCGGCTCCGGCGGGGCAGCGGGGCAGGCGGGGCCTCTGCCCTCGTTACTGACCATCATCAAGCCTCACACGTGCACCAGGGTCAGGGGAAGGTGGGGGGGGGGGACGGGTCTCATCACCTACTGTTTTTAACAGCTCTCCTAGGTTTGTAAAACTGTTTAGACATTTCATTCTAAATCTTGTCATGCGAACTTGCTCGCCCTGTGTCGTGCATATTAGCTCTTCCCAGATCTTGCTATTCTAAATAATACTGTAGCCTCGGGGCAAGAAGAGTGGTCCACTTTTTGCATTATTTCTTAAGGACAGATGATTCAAAGTAGAATTCCTGGGTCAAAGAACAGGAGCAGTGCAAGGCTCTTGCTATGAAGAAAATCGCCTGATAAAAATGATTGCATCCTTCAGGAGCCCCGAAGAGGCGTGTCTGGCAGTGCCCTCTTTCATCACACAGACTCAGAAATGGTGTGTCCTCGTTATGACTGTGCCTTTGAACGTTACAGCCTTGTCATTCTTATGTAATAATGTCTCAATTTAAATTCTGCTTGTTACATTGCTGTCTGTCCTGCTCACGGGATCAGATGTGGGTGCAGAACCTTCGGCGGGCTTTTCTCTTAAATCCCCTGGCGCAGCGCGGGTTTAAAGCTGCCTCCTTTGGGATCTAGGTCCATCAAACGGGCCTGTGTCTCACTGGGGAGTCGCTCTGTCGCTCTGCTGGCCTTCCCGCCGCCTCTTTCCTGCGGCGCCTGTGCCCCTTCCTGGGACGGTCTCCTTCCCGCGTCTGGTCGCAGGGCTGGGCTTCGCTCCCCGCACACGTCCGCACTCCTGACCCGGAGCGCCCGGCCAGCAGAAAGCACGGTTCTGCTCCCTTTGCGGAATTCAAGGACGTGCCAAGAGTTGGGCTACTTTTCCACTCTCCACGTTCCTTACTGACTTGACCTCTTGATTGAAGTGAAATCCCTAGGAATCCAGGTGTCTATTCCTGACCTGTGTCACCTTGTTTCTAACTGGGGTGACCACAGTCCTAGTGCAGTCACTTCTCCCACTCCTGCCGAGGTGGAGGACGTTCTCGGGCCTCTGCCGGGACACATTCACCCGGGAAAGCTCCAGAGCTCTGCTGCCGGCTGAACAGGACCGCCCGGCCACGCAGTCCTCAGGGGCCCCTCTGCGTCTGTGGAGCTGGCCTCCTGGCTGTGGCGTGGGGATCTGCGAGGCTGCATTTTCCCTGCTTTGAAAATAACCTGTCCGTTGGAACGAAGCAACCACTTGTGCTCTTGCCGCCTGACTGCAGCCTCGGTCTCTGCTCTGGGCGGTTCTAACACAGCCAAGCTCGTTTCCCTGCTCATCTCTAATAGCCGTCATCCTGTGCTCAGTGTTTTCTTTTTAAATCATATTATGTCTCTTGTCCATTTCTGCCCCTTGTCTGTCTGGGGCCCATGGATTGCTGGACGGTCTGGCCCAGCTCTCTGCTCCGAGGATAATTGCACCGTAATTGCCACTAGGCTCCAGAACCTGACATGCATTCTGCCCCAAATTCACTCTCCGTCAGGCCTGTCTCCAGCATGCCTGGGGCTGGTGCTGGCAGAGGCCCCCGCCCCACCTGTGTGCCCTCTCAGCCGCCCACCTCCTCCTCCGCGCTCCCCTGCTGCCCGCCCAGTTCCCTCTCCGTCCCTTGCTGGTTCTCTTTCTTATTGTGCAATTACTGCTAATTAATTTGCAGTCTGAGTGATGGATGGTTTAATTTGTTTCCTTGAGTGCCTGTTTTCCTGTCGGGCCCTGTCCCTGGGCGTTGGCCTCCAGCGCAGGCGCGCAGCGTCCTGGCCGGGGAGCCCGGCACCGCTCAGACCCAGACCTGCCCTCTGCAAGTGACCTGCTGAGCCAGGGTCTCCTCCCTGCCTCTGGAAAGCCTTTTGCAGCCAAAAGCAGCTCAGCAGGATCCCAAAACCTCAAGTAAAGTCCTGGCAAAGGGGACATCTGTCTCATCCAAAGAGCAAATTTGTGGAAAACCCTTTTCTTCCGCCTTTTCCGGAGTTCCTCTCCATGTGGTGACTGAGTCTGTCTCTGTTTCCTCTGACCCTTCCTGCCCTTTCTTCTGAGATACGCACCTTGGGGAGCCAGTTCAACCTCTCATGCTGCTTTTCAGTCTCTTCTGTCATTTCTCTGAGAGGCAGCATGAAGGGCCAGGGGTCCAAAGAATCCATCTTGGTGGAGGGAGGAATTCTTCCCTGAAACTTTGTTCCTGTCACCACCACCATCACCACCATCACCACCACCATCACCACCACCACCACCA
>RJWH01009582.1:0-21733 GCA_004363575.1 Solenodon paradoxus | reverse complement strand
TACAGTGGTAATCGTAGTTGTTGGTCACTGAAAACTGGAGACTACATGTTGGGAGAGGGCTTTTACATTTTAAAACCTAACATCAGAAGTATCTCTTAGGAATAGCATTGTCCTCTATGGCCGAGTGGAGTTGGCTGAATTGGTTCTTAACATGCCATTTATTTCCCCAGGTTCTCCAACTTCAAGCTAAGAGAAATAGTGACTCATTGTATTTTTTAAAGACATGGCCTTGATATCTTTTCTATTAATAACAGTCTCTTCTTTTTGATGAATTATGACTTTCCTTTTGGCAGTTTCTAGGTAGAAATTGGTGGATTTGGAGCAAGATTTTAGGATTTAGGTATATAGGGGTTGTCTTAAAAGATTTAAGAGTTGGGTGTTCTGAGTATAATAAAAGCACCGCCTGTTCACAGTCAACCTCTCCATTCTCCATAAATCCAATAAATAATAATAGCTCTGCCTATACAATTTCTTTCCTTCAAACTTATGTTTAATTGGAAGTCTTCTGGACTAGTTGAGACTTAAGGTCAGAGGCTTTTAGATTATCTTACTCTTTCTGAAATGCTTAGTGGAGATTACAGTAGCATTTTCACTTGGGTTTAAAGGTTTGACCAGAATCTAAACAACAAGAGCAGCCCCCTTTTATCTTTTTAAGGTAATTTATGCTTAAAGAGTCAAGACATTACTCCATTAAATAGATCAAGGGACTTGGCCAAGTGGATGCTGTCCGTTTAACTTGTCAGAGTAATAGTTTATGTGTATGAACTTCTAGATCATTGATACACGAAAGCTTAAATTGTGAGTGTAAAATACTGGGGAAAATTTCTCTCTCTGATTCTCTCAAACTGTTTTGGTTCCATGAAGCATGCATAGTAATCAGAGCCCACAGAAAATGTCTAATCAGTCAGAGAGGTCTAGGACTGGAAAGAAATTAGACTGCACAGAGTAGAATGAATTCAGAGACCCCAAGTGTTCAAAATGAGGATTAATGAAATAGCTTTATTTTGGAGGTGAGGGCCTTCAAAGCATGGCCAGTGTAGTGAAGCAAAATATAGAGACAATTAATATAATTCAGGTAATTGATTTTTTTTTCAGGAGCAAGAAGGTTTTTGTTTTTTCCCTTGAATTACCAAGGTAAAAACAGTTTTTCTGTTTCACTTTACTAAAAACCTTGGCCTTTATTGCTGTACATGGAAAATATTGAATTTGTTTTATTATGTTTAGAAATTTATCTAACCATGTGCCTTGTGATATTTTTCATTTACACAAGCTTTGCAAAAGGGTTGACATGTGTTGACTCCTACCAGGTTTAACAGGTGAACTTTGCTAAAAGGAATTTCTATCATATTGTAATTCTCTTTTAGCACGTTGGCTCTCTAGATCAGTCATTTTCAAACAAGAGAGCCTTAAGCCCTGATGCCCTAGAGCACCTTTTGTATGTAATAAATTAGACTTCTCTATGCATCTGGAGATAAACAATTCAAGGGAGAGAGTCTTCACTAGACTCTGAGAGCTGCTGGGGGCAGGGAGAATTGGCACAGTGCTTGGTGAATAGTAGGTGATTGCTAAATATTTATTGAATGGACAGCTTTTTTATGTTTCACATAAATAATAGGTCTTACTCATAGACAATGATATTTACAGTAAATTTTTCCTTATGAAGAATGATTAAAGGGTGAGACATTCTAGTTAACCAGGTGTGATATTGTGGTTCATAATAAGAAATATGTATTTGGTCTTTTTTTTTTTTTTTTAAAGAAAGCTGCAGGCAGGAAGAGAGGAGGAAGAAGCACTTATTTATTCATTCATCTTGGTTGTCTGTCCTCTTCCTCTACTCCTGCCCTTGGCCCAGTATTTGAACCCTGATCCCTGGGATTTATGTGGACTACACTGACTGGAGGCTGTGGACTTAATCACTAAGCCAGAAGAGTTGCCTGTATTTGGTCTTTGTCCCCCTTTCTTACACAGAGCTGAAGTCCTTGAAATTGCCTGTGGTTAGAGTCTGGAAAGGTGTCTTTTGTAATTTTAATGAGGAGAGCGGCTGAGGAAGGGGAGAGACCTGGAGATGAAGTTCAATCACCAATAGCCAGTGGGCTAATCAGTCATGTCTATGTAATGAAACCTCCTTAAAAAACTCAGAAGGATGCGGTTCAGAGAGCTTCCAGGTTGGTGAACATTTGGAGATTTATTTGGGGAGAGTGGCACACCTGGAGAGGGCCTGGAGGTTCTGCCCCCTTTACCCAGACCTTGCCCTCTGCATCTCTCATCTGGCTGTTTCTGAGTTACGTTCTTTTATAATAAACCAGTGATCTAGTAAGTAAAATACTTCTGTGCGTCCTGTGAACCTGTGAACTCTAGCAAATTAATCCTGCCCAGGGAGGAGGTTGTGGGAATCTCTGACTTGTGGCTGGTGTCTGAAACCCAGTCGAGGGTGGTCATTGGAACGTCCAATTTACAGTTGGTCTGTCAGCATCAAGTGATAACCTGGACCTGGGACTGGCAGCCAGAGTCGGGGAGGAGAGGAATAGTGTTGTAGTACTGAGCCCTTTGTATATAGGATGTGATGCCATCTCTGGGTAGGTAGGTGTCAGAATTGACTTGAATTGTAGGACATTGAACTGGTGCCTGAGAATTGCTTTTTGGTGTGGGGAAGCCCTCATGCACACATTCAACTGGAATTGGATGGTTAGAACCTAAACGTTGGGGTCTACCATTTACTGGTGACCAGTCGTCTGAGTATTAGAATAAATACATCTGGGTGCTCCCTGGTGACCTAGCCATCTAGTACACCCTAGGAGCTGTTCCACGTACATCCCAAGGTCCCGGGTTCAAGACCTGGGGCAACAACCAGTGTGAATAACTAGATAAAAATAAATAAAATGCTTCTTCCTTCTCCCTCTTCCTGCCTGCCTGCCTTCCTGCTCGCCTTCATTCCTGCCTGCACCTTTCCTTTAAAAATCAAAGAATAAATCCATCTAATGCTGAAGCTGTACCGACGGTAGTCTAATCTTTCTTAGAGGATTACCTCATTATGTGATCTCAGAGCATTACTTCATGAAACAGTGTTGAGTAAGTACCTAAACTACGTGCTGGGAACCATGGTAGGCTTACTACCATACATCTCCGTTTGACCGGGATGATCCCGGCTCAGCAGTGTTGTCCAGGTCTCAGTTCAGTCACAGTTTGCTCAAAGTTAATTTGGACACACACTTACCAAACTGTCTCCAAATTGCTAGACAGGGGTGCAGGTTTCCCCAACATGGGTGCTTTATCCCTGTTCCCGATCTCGTGCCTGAACACCACTCCCCCATCCCCCTGCCAGCCTGGCCTGTTGCCACTCCCGTTGGTTCCAGTTTGAACTTTCAAAATTAAGTCTAGCCCTGGGGCACACTGGTGAGCAAGACAGCAAATGTCCCTGTCTTAAGGATCTTTGTCATTTATAGGTATGGCTATAGATAGTAGGCAACGTGGTGAGGATGCTGTGTCTAACATTTGTGACATACCATGAAACTTGGTTTCTGCATTACTGTTGTATACTTGCCATTTGTGTTGGTACTAAAAATAGTGTATAATCTCAGTTATTTTCTGGTTGTTTGGGTTGCAGATAAAAAGGAATTTGTTGAATTTGACACCTTCAGTATGACCTATACATGACAAACTGCTCTTTTGCAAACAGATGCTAGTCTGATCCTGTGTAAGGTGGGAAACCTGCTTAGGAATCAATCACTATTACTTAAAATAGACAAATTTTTATTATTAAATTACTTATTAAATAACTCAAAAACAAGTTTTGTCGTTTTCCTTCTGATCTGACTTTTACTGATTAAACAACATATAGCTCTGAATAACTTCTAAATACCTTCTGTAAAGGTTTATTGTTCCTTCTATTACTATTACTCAAGTCAACCTTTCAGTGATTAAGTATCGAGTCCCTATAAATCAGGTGGTTTCCTGTGCTTTTAATGAACTTTTATCAGAGGTGAGATCTGGGCAGGTGAAGCTGGCCATTTTTGTTCCGATGGCCACTGGCCAAATGAGCTTTTTTCCTCACTCAAACTGCCAGTTGACCAGCCCCTGGGTTCCAGGACATAAAGGATGACCATTGGCCCTTGAGAGAACCATAACTTAACCTCCATTGTGTGAATAAATTTGTCCATGAAAAAATTTGAAAAATGGTTAGTTGAGTGATAGAAAAAAATGATCAAAGCTGACTATCTCACATGGTTGCTTAATTCTCCCAAAGAGGGTGAATGCATGAGACACAAAATAAAAGTGCTTTTATTTTATCAACATGATAGAATCTATAGTCCTTTGTACAAATGAATCTTTCACATTTGGAATCCTTGAGGTTGGGAATTTTCTGGTTGGGTGAAGAGAGGTTCTGGGCTCCCGCAAGTGAGTCGTGTTAGGTGCTGTTTTCAACTTTATTTTCATTCATTTAACACTAACGTTCTTGGCCTAGTGGGCAAGGGCAGATCGGTGGTGATTGTGAAACAAACAGATTAGCACAACTGCAGCATATGTTAACAGTACTGCAGCTTCATGATGAATGAGCGCTCGGCACTGCAGATATGGGCGCAGGACACCCTTTGCCAGCACGTTGGCAGACAGCCCCTCGGTTACTGCAATGAATCTACGGATTGCTGGTTTGGCTGACTTTTTGATTATCTGTGGTTTATAGATAATGTTGGACTGTGGATATCCAGATTTGGAAGGTTTGTCTGTATTTGCAAAAAAATACAGATTATCATCGATTTTTTTTTTACCCCCTATCTTTTTAGTAGAATATGGGTGGATTGGTAAGGCCTGCTAGTCAAGCAGCTATCATTTATCTGTTAGGCTCCTCTATTTTACGTTGCCATAAAGTATTACATTGTGTATTTTCCTTGTCTCTTTCTCTTTGCCTAGGTGTTCTTGGAAAAATCAGAACAGTTTTATTGTAACCCTACAATCAAGTAAACAATCCAGGATCAATAAATACTCCCCGAGTTGTTTTGAACCGAATTGCTAACACAGTCTGAGTCAGTAATAACAAATGAAAAATGATCAGTTGAGTAAGCATCTACCGGGAAGCCCACATTTCAGACTGGGCAACTAATAAGTACCTAGCACTGCCGGTGACTTCCTTCGGTCTGTCAGTGGACAGAATACTACATTATATTTACTTTCAATGAGAAAAAAGGAATACTTTGATGCCCTCCTAAAACAGAGTCAGAAAACAGTTGGATATTTACTTGATGCTGTTTTCGCCATTCACCACAAAAATTACCTCTAGTGGACGCCCCTTTCTTAGCTCTTCAGAGAAAACTATAATTAATGGACTGTCCTCAACTTCTAAAATTCAAGTTCACATTCTGTTTTTTTAAATACTATTCATAAGGTCATATTTCCTGATGCTCCCAGCAGGTTATATCTTTTTTGAAAACCAGAGCTGCATTTTCAACTCTCCAAGAGCTGTTATCTTTGGGCGTACTGTGATTAAGTGTGCATAAACTTGGATTCCGGATACTACTTAGTTTTAGGCGCTGGGCGTGTAAGGGACTTTCCTCTTTGCACACAATTGCCTTCAGCTGTGTGAATTCCCATGGCAAGAAGGCAGAGCATGCCAGAGAGGCTGTAGAATTTGAGGGATTTGGGAACAGTTTTGTTGTGACTAGGGCCTCAACCTTAAAAGGGTTTGTGCAAGTCCTCGTTCTGCTTGGGAAATTGGGCACTGTGGTTCATATACATGAAAGTATTGCTCAAAATGTGGCCCTTGGTCTACTGCGTAAGAATCATCGAGGCTGTTTATAAATACAGATTTCTGGGCCTTGAACCTACTGAATCGAAGTTGCATGATAAGTCCCCAGAAAGTGCACTTTGCAGCAAGCTCCAGATGGTTCCTACTGTCACTAAATTTTGAGAACACCCATCTGTAACACACACCTATAACTATTTTCTCTGTCTACTCTGTTTACGTCTCTGAACTTTACTTCATCTATGGAGTGAGTATAATAACAGCTGCTTCACAAAGTGATCGGGAAAATGTTTGTTAGACTCTTCAGACCTGTACCAATTATGTCGCAGGTTCCCCCAAACCACTCCCAGGTTTAGGTGATTTACTGGCAGAGCTCACAAGGCTCAGCATATATAGTTATACTCACAGCTATGATTTATTATAGTGAAAAGATACAAAGCAAAGTCAGCAAAGGGAAAAGGCACATGGGGCCAAGTCTGGAGGAAAGCAGGCACAGCTTCCAGCAGTCCTCCCCCACTGGAGCCTCACAGGTCGTTCTTAATTCCTCCAGCAAGGTGTTGTGACAACTTGAGTGAAACGTGCTCTACCAGGGAAGCTCATTAGAGACTCAGTGCCTGGGGTTTTTATTGAGAGCTTGCCACATGGACATCCTCCATCGAATATGTACCAAAATTCTAGACTCCCAGAAGAGAAGCAAGTGATTTAGTATATAAACGCTGGGGGGTTTTGCACCAACAGTTTAGGCAGTGAGCCACTTTTATCAGTTAGGGTTGGTGGCAGACCTTCTGAAATCCAAGTCACCAGCTAGGGGTGAACTTTGCAAGATTAGCAGTCTCATATCTGCTCTGTTAACTCTTTCCTCCACACTACTCTTAGGAAATACTGCTATTTTTCAGCGATGGGAATTTACTTGCCGGTGGTCATTACTAAGCTGCAGAAAGCTGAGACTGAGATGGCCCGCAGTCAGCACCTTCTCATTGTGGCGCACAGCCGTGCCTGGGCTCATGGGTCATTCGTTTTCCTCTTCCTGTTGTTGAACGTCTTCTCTATCACTTACAGCAGAAGAGCGGCCTGCCTGCCTGGTAAATGGATGCACCCAGTGGGGGAGCCAGGAAGTATTGATGTTTCTGCCAGTTTAGCGTCAACACTTGCTGGTTTCCTCTCTGGAGCATCACCAAGTTCGTGGATTTTCATTTTTCCTGACTTTGGAACTTTTATTACTGCCTCCCACCCCTCCTGTCTCACCCATTTACCCATGTTCCTGTCATTCGTTGACATCACTGCCTCATCTCATTCTGTACACGAAGCTGTTAGCTCATAGGCAGCTGATATAAAACTCCTTTCGGATAGCACAATTCCAAAGAGCAGGCATGCCGAAGACTGTTTTGTCAAGAAAGACTATGTAGGAAAAGCTGCCAAAAGGAAACAGAAAGACCGAAGTTCTTGGGTGAGTAAATGAATTTTATGGTGATATTTATAAATAATGTTTTATCTTAAGATTGTGTGTTTGAGTTTTATAGTCCTGGAAAGCCATAGGGTTATCTCTCGAGCTAATAAGTTTCAAGCTTGTTTAAAAATCTGTTGTCAGAAAGGAAAATTATTTTCTTTCTAATTTGGGCAAGAAAAGTAAGGAAATCCTACTGGAAGGTGCAGTCATGCTGCAGATAGTGAACAGAAGCAAGGAGGGAGCTGTCACAAAGAAGTAACAGCTGGGTGGAGCATATGATGTAAACTGCGCCTGTTGTGCCAACAGCGGGGCTGTTCTTTAAGCTTCACAGTAAAGGTGCTTTGCAGTCATGTGGATTCAAGGTCTGTAGTTGAGTGCACAATTCACTTTGGCTTCTTTTTGGAATGCAGGTACATGAACCACAAGCTTCTTTTGAACACGCATGCCATCCTTGGTGCTGTAGAGGTATGGAAGGCATGGCCCTGCTCTCCAGGAGCTTGCAGTCTTATTAAAGACAAAAGACAGCACTTGGGACCAACTTTCTCACAGGTCATCAGTGTTTTCCTTTTGAGACAGGCAGTAAGTGCCAGAGACACTGAGAAGAGGGCGCTGAATCTCATTCTGGCTGCAGTGTTTGGGGAGGGATTTATGAAGTGGATGGCAGGAAACCCAAAGGATTGAAATTCATGTGACTTTTGAAGTTTAGGGAATGGCAGCCTCATTACAGGAGAAGGCAATTACTTGAGCAGTTGGGCAGTTACTCCTTAGGATACCTAAGTAGGAGAACCAATTTACAGGGCACAGGATCCAGTTTTGAATGCAGCAGAAAGACAAAACTTGCTCTTCAGTCTCTTTCTTAGGTTTGCTGTAGTGAACAACAGCAAACCCTTTAAAAAAGGGAGCAGTGAAAACGGACATCAGGCAGCTTTCAGTCTTCCACAGCAATAGCCATAGGAATCTTCCTGGAGACACTTCTGAAGTCCGTAACTCAAATGATGGTGGTCCTCAAATCTTCTGATTGGGTGCAGGGACAATAAGACAGGAGGTAGGATAGAATAAGCACATAGGGTAACATTTCATGACAGAACTTCATATAATGTAGGATGGCTTAAACAGCTGTCCTGTATAATGAGTGTACACTTGTAGAAACTTCTACTATATAGTTTATTATTTTGAGTACTGGTGGTCATTTATTTTAAAGGCCAAGAATCTGGCCTTTCCTTGTCCAGGAGCACATTCTTTACAGTAGCACTTCTATCTCACTGCCACAAGGCATGGTTCTTAGAGCCATTCAGACCTAACTCCATCACTGCGACTGACCAGAACATGAATTGCATCTTGTTCCACATAACCGGTTCATTGTCACACATTGCCAGTGCTACTTTTCTTTATCATCACAGCTGCCACTCTTAGTCCAAGTCATCAGCATCCCTCCTCTTTCATATTTGTTGTTTCTCCAGTCTTCTCTCTGTCAACAAATGGTACCATCCCTCATTTAGTAGCTCAAGCTAGAAACCTTGCAGTCAGTCATCTTTAATACCTTCTTTCATCTCCTATATCTGATTTCTCAGCAAATCCAATGTGTTTTGTTTCTGGAAAAAACTCTCGAATTTGTCTGCTTCTATACATGGTCACTTCTACCACCATCCAAGTCACTTACCTGGATCATTGCAGTAGAGGATCTTACCACTTCACTCTCTCCAGTCCATCCTCCACACAACCTCAGGGAAACTTTTACAGATGTACATCTGGAACCCTCAGTGACTTTCTACTGATCTCTGGATAAAGACCTGACCACTATCAACTCACCAGCTTCCTTTCTTTTTTCCATTCACTTAAAAAAATTAAAATATAATTCACATAACAGAAATTCACCATTTTAACGTGTACACTTAAATTAGGTTATGCAGCCATCACCACTATCTAATTCCAGAACATTTCCAACACTCTAAAAAAAAAAAGAAACCCTGTAGATCTTAACCCTAATCCATACCCACTCCTCAGCCCCTGGAAACTAATCTTCTTTCTCATCAAACCACTAATGTGGTTTCTCATCTCTGGATTTGCCTGCTTTGGGCATTTCATGTAAATAGAATCATACTTTCTGTGCACTTTTGTGATTGACTTCTTTCATTCAGCATAACTTTTTCCAAGTTCATCCACGTTGTAGCACGTCCCATGCTCCAGGACTTCTTTCCTTTTTTACTTCTTTCCTTTTTTAAGGCTAAGTATTATTTCATGGAATGGGTACTACCACATTTTGTTTGTCCATTCATTAACTGATGGACATTTGAGCTGTTTACACTTTTATGAATAATGCTGCTGTCCTGAACATTGTACATATTTTTGTGGGGATGTCTTTTCACTTCTCTTGGGCGTATACTTATGAGTGGAATTATCGAGTGATACGGTCCATGCTTTTTTGAGCTACCTAATTTTCCACAGCTCGTCTACGTTTCCTACTTTTAATTGTGGTAACTAAAGCATCGCATAAAATTTATCATCTTAAACTTTTTAAAATGTTTACGTTTGTTATCGTTATACAGTATTAACATTGTTGTGTAACAGATCTCCAGAACTTTTCCATTTAATCAAAAGCCTGTATTCATTAAACATCAACTCCTCATTTTCCATCCCTCTTTCCCTCTCCCCAATCTCTGGCAACCACCATTCTACTTTGTTTCTATGAATTTGACTACTTTAGATACTGCATATACTTGAAATCATACCATGTATGTCTTTTTTGTGATTGATTGCACTTACCATATTGTCCTTAAAGTTCATCTGTGTGGTAGAATGTGACAGATCTTCCTCTTTAAGGCTAAATAATATTCCTTTCTTTGTATCTACTGCATTTACTTTAGGTGAGGAAGAAGCAGCATTTTTAGTTATTTTGGCTCCTCCCACCCTGGGTTGTGAACCTTGGATCCACATCCCACCTGTCTCAGCAGCTTGACTCACAGGGTGCACCCATATACCACATTTTGTTCATTCATCCATGGACATTTGGGTTGCTTCTACTTCTTGTCTATTGTGGATAGTAATGTTATAAACAGAGGTGTGTAAATATTTCTTTGAGATTCTGATGTCTGTTCTTTTGTATATATACCCAGAAATGGGATCGCTGGATCATATGGTAAATTTTTTTTTAAAATTGAGGTACTTCTGTACTTTTTCCATAGCAGCTGTACCATTTTGTATTACATTCTCATCAACAGTGTAGAGGGATTCACTTCTCCACATCCTTGCGGCACTTGCTATTTATTTATTTGGATAGTGACCTTCCTAATGTATGTAAAGTGATACCTCATTGTGGTTTAGATTTGCATTTCTCTGATACTTACTGATATTGAACATCTTTTTATATGATGTTGGCCATTTGTATATATCATCTTTTGGAGAAATGTCTATTCAAGTCCTTTACCATTATTTTAAATTGGGTTGTTTTCTGTTGTTGTTCAGTTGTAGGAGCTCTTTATGTACTGTGGTTATTAAACCTGTATCAGATACATGGCTTGCAAACATTTCTTCTATTCCATAGTTTGCCTTTTGACTCTGTTTCTTTGATTCATAGAAGTTTTAGAATTTGATGTAGACTCACTTGTCTTTGCTTTTGTTGTCTGTGCTTTTTGTGTCATATCCAACAAATCATTGCTAAATCCACTGTCATGAAGCTTTTTTCCTTATGTTTTATTCCAGGCATTTTAGATCTTGCATTTAAGAATCTGATTAATTTTGAATGGACTTTTATATGTGGTGTAAAGTAAGGGTCCCACTTCATTCTTTTTCACGTGGGTATCCACTTTTTCCAACATCACTTATTTAAAAGACTCTTTCTTTCCCCATTGAGTGACCTTGGCACCCTTGTTGAGATCATTTGACCCAAATACATGAGGGCTTATTTTTGGGCTCTCTATTCCTGTAGTCTCTGTCTTTTTAAAATATTTTTTAAAGGAAAGGTGCAGGCAGGAAAGAAGAGAGAGGAAGAAGAAGCATCTTTTATTTTTATTATTCACACTGGTTGCTTCTGCCCCTACCCCTTACCAGGCCTGGGCCTTGACCCCATGGCTATGTGACTTGTTCCTTTCAAGGCAATTGACCTAACTGCCTATCCACCAGGGCATGCTAAATACTTTTTAAAATTGATATAACGTTGCATTATAGCAGTATATGTAGATTTCAGATGGGCATCATTATAAAGTAGCACATACCGCATTAAGTTCTTCACTTGAAAGTCCAGTTCTATCCTTCACAATACAGTTGATTACTTTTATCTGATTTACTCACCTCCTTTTCCCCTTCCCTTCTGGTGACCTCTGATTTGGTCTTATGTTTTTCTTTATGCCAGTATTATACTGTTTTGATTACTGTCATTTTGTAATATGTTTTGAAATTAGGAAATATGAGACCTCCAACTTTTTTCAAGACTGTTTTGGCTCTTCAAATTTCCCTGAGATTCTATATGGAATTTAGGATGGATTTTTCTATTTCTGCAAGTCTTCCTTATATTTTGTGTCCCACATGCCACAGGAACTTTGTATATACCAGTTTCCTTGTCTGATACCTTTCTCTACTTTAGGCACTTGCCTCTCAACTCTTAATCATTCTTTGGAGTTCACCTTAATCATCACTACCCCAAGAAAGCTGTTGCTTTTCCTTCCTTCAGTTGCAGTTCTCATAGCACCCTGAATCTTTCCTTTGTGTTCCTACCACAATTGAGTTTGCATTTGCATATTGTATTTGTTTGCAAGCTCATTTAGTATGAAACTTCTCTCTACATAGTAAGTTCCATGAAGGCAAGAACTATGGCCATTTTTTCTTATTTCTGTGTTGTTAATGCCTCAGTGCCTGCAATTATGGTACGTGATCATTGTTTGCTGAATGAATGAAATATATTCCTAGCTATATTTCTGTATTCTAATCTTATTTCCCACGTATAGCCTTTAAACTGGACCAATTGTCTTTTAGATTTCACTATTGCATTCAGTTAAAAGCAGTGATCTTAATTCATACTTTAGAAATGAAGCCATTTCTACTACATTTGCATGCTGTGTTTTGTAATATATGCATCATATCTCTTTCGTTTTGTATTTAGGTAGTATTATCTGACGTAGTTAATGAATAACCATTTACATTTATGAGCATCACTATGGCAAACACATTTACAACATTGACTTTTCTTGAGATATTTCCTGTTATACTTTAAAATTAACTTAATTATAAATAATAAATGAGGTATTTGCTGATTTTTCTTGCATTTTTATGTCCTTTTAAAAACATTTTTGTCTAGATTTTTAAAAATAAATTTAAAAATGGCTATTTTGAATAACTGAGGTTACCAGAGAGGAAGAGGGGTAGAGGAGGGTGGGAGCGAAGGCGGGGTGGGGGGCCCAATGGACAGGAGTGGAGGACTGTTAGTAATTTGGTTACAAGTGGGGTATGTTATCACATATTTGACAGTGAACCAGCACATCTAAAATTTGCATTGTATGGTAAATCAAAGTTACATCAATAAAAAGTGAAAAATACAACTATATTGAGGTATAATTTTCATGTTATTTTGTGAATTCATTGTGGTTTTGCTGGGTACCATTATTAAGAAATAAAGTGTATCTCTTTTAAGCTCTGAATACACAGGTTAGAAATAATCTAATGCCCCCACCTTCAGTGTAGGTATTCACGTTACTCTAGTCAGTGCCTTGAACTACTGATCTAAGTCCTTATTGCTATATTACAGGTTTATGGAATTTAGCTGTAAGTTATATTTGCCTTCTTACCGTGATAATAGCTTTGAAAACTTTTTAAACTAAATTCCTGGCACAGTTTTAAGTGCTTTACAAGTATGAGTTCATTATAAACATTTTCTTATTGTATTAGGTTTCTATAGATAAAAGGAACCATGATGTGTGTGTGTGTGTATGTGTGTATCAATACATGTGTGCTTAATACATTTGATGTTACATATTCATATTTGCATATGTATTATACAACTATACATATGTATGTATATAAACCTCTCTCTACACACACATATATAAATAAATAAATGTCTTCATGTCTAAACTTAAAAGGAATTGACTCGCCTCATTATGGAGGTTGGCAAGTCCCAAGATGTGCAGTCCGCAAGCTGGAGCCCAGGAGAGCCCGTGGTGTATGTAGTTCCAGTCTGAGTCCAAAGGTCAACAGGCTTGGATGCCCAGGAAGAACTGTTTCAATTTAGTAGGAAGGCAGTTCAACTCATGTCGCAGCTCAAAGACTTTCGAGCTAGAGGAGTTCCTTCTTACTAGGTGGGAGATCATTCTTTTTGTTATATTTAGACCTTGAACTGATTGAATGATCGCTACTCATATTATGGAGGACAATCTGCTTTTACTTTATCTCCCTATTCAAACCTATTCAAATGTTAATCTCATCCAGAAATACCCTCACAGACTAATGTTTAACCAAATATCTGGGTATTGCACAGCCTAGTCAAGATGATAATGTAAAATTAAGTATCATCACCTCTCATCCTAGGATCATGTGAAAATTATTAATGAAATCTAAAGTGTGTAGACCAGAATGGAATATCTTATAAAAATAGCTTTCTAGCCTTCCCGCCTGTAACAAAAAACTTGGACTTTTTGGTTTCTGAGGCTCATTAAGTCCTAGAATGAGTCAAGCACCTTAGATCATTGACTAGTTCAGCTTTATCATTCTCTGGCTGAGGAAACGAACCAAGAAGGGCAAGTGACTTGTGCAAAATTATTCAGTGAATAGGAGTTTAGAAATATGGAATTCCACATTCATCTTGTTCCCTAGGCCCTGTTTCCTCATCTGTGAACTGTCTGAGCTCCTGGGTCATCTATATTTATCCCCCAGTTCTGTAATGTTATACTAAATATTTACAGTCTAGAAGTGGAAAATTTTGGACTGTTTTCTGTTGGGTTATTTATCTCTGTTACCCTTCCGGACTCCATGTCTCTTGATTGTTGATTGGACTGCATGCTGCCTAAGCGTCCATTTCTTTTTTAATTGTAAGGCGTTTGAACAAATTGTCTATACTTTGAGAAGGAACAATGACAATTTCTAAGAAGTACTGGAAGTACTGTTCATACTGTTCTTGACTTTTTTTAAGGTTTTGTTTTTTTTTTAAAGGAAAGGTGCAGGCAGAACCAGCATGTAGATAGGAAAAGAGGGGGGAGACAGGCGCATCTTTTTTTTTTTTTTTTAATTAATTGTTCATACTGGCTCCCTCCACCTAGGTCCGCGACTGGAACCCAGAAATATATGGCTTGCTCCTTGGGAGGTGACAGGCCTAATCGCTGCTCCACCAGGGCACACCTGTTATTGAGTTTTTAATAGTGATTTTACTTTTTGCTTTTACATTGACCTGAATAATTAGGGATCAAATGTAGACCTGTGTCTTTGTTAGTACTGTGTTCCACAATTAAACTCAGCTTTGATTTTTTTATTAGCCTCTGAGCTTAGGGATGTTAGAATATGATAGACCTGTTTCCTAGGGAGCATCACCAGTCCTCCTTGCCACTGGCCACCTGACAGTATTTCATGAAGACACTTCTTACTCATTTCCACTCAGCGAATACAGTTAAGATCCTCAACTGTGGAGACGGGCAGCCCAAGGATTGGTGGAGTGCCAACTGCTAGGAGATAGTAGGGGGACAGTAAGTAGACAATTTGCACGTATATGTTTGAGTAGTAATTTAGAGTGAAATTGGGTACTTGCTCTCTCTGCTCTAACCAACAATTCAACCAGAGGATAATGACTGTAGCAAAGGAGCAGTTTTACACAATTGAATTCTGTAAATAAAATCTATTTTAAAAGTCACAGTCATTTGTTAATTTAGGTTAGATTCTAGGTCTTGATGTAAATCAGTAGTATATATAACTATTTTGAAATGTAAGGTGGTGCAATTAAAAATTCTTAATCAGATACAAATGAAAGCAGTGTAATCAAAATCAAATCAAATCAAAAGACATATTAATAGGTTTATAGAACCCATGTTTGAAATGAATCATTTAAATAGTCATGAAATTTATTTTACAACCTGATACATGCTTAGCATCGTGGAATTATTTTGAAGTATGGGACTAGAATCTTCTCTATTATGGTGCCTCTACTAACCCGTAGTATAGCCTTAGGAAAATCACTTCCTTTTTAAAGAACGTCTCTTAAAATGCTGAGTAAGCTTTCACTTTAGGAATACATCAGAATTTATCCATTCTTCTGTTAGTGGGCCTTCAAGTTATATGCAAGTTTGTTTTTCTATATAATCAATAACTCTATGACTTTCGTTATATTTATTAAAGGTACCCCCAATCCACGTGTGTGTGTATAAGATAAATAGATGCAAACATGCACACTCAGGCATAACTAGGAAATCACAAACACACAAACAATAATCTTAGGTGTTAAAATCCACAACTGAGTAAGAGGTGAAATTGTTCTCTGATGTGGTTTTTACCGATATGCACTCACCAGCCATGTGTGGGTTTCCATTGCTTCATATTTTTTTCAGCACTTTGTAATGTGTGACTTATATTTGCCAATCTGATGTTTGTGAAAGTTTATTTCATTCCGATCTCAATTTGTATTTCTCTGATTACTAATCAAGCTAAGCATCTTAGCATATAATTATATGCATGTATTTTCCCCTCTGAAATACTTTTTCATGTCTTTTGAGGTATTTTCTATTGCATTGTTTTCCTTTCTTGTATTGATATTTATAATTATTAGCCCTTTTTCCTATCCAGATATTTCATGTCCAGATATTGTTGTATTTGTTGCTATTGTCTTCTCTTAGTTTGTAGCTTGTCCTCCATTTTTTTGTTGCTTTTGAAAAATAAGTTCATAATTTTAATGTTAAAGTTTCAATCTTTTTCTCTATAGTTAGTGCTTTACATATCATGTTTAATTTATATTTCCTCATGGCAAAGTTGGAAAACTAGTCTCAGTTTTATTTTTCTAGGAGGTTTTTTTTTTCCCTAGAGGAAAGGTTGCAGGCAGGAATGAAAGTGAGTAGGCAGGCAGGCAAGCAGGAAGAGAGGAGGAAGAAAAACTTTATTTTTATTTTTATTTAGCTGTTCATCTTGGTTATTCCTCCCAGTCACTGGCCCCCAGCCCCTGAACAGGAACTGGGATTCTTGATTTGTGTGTGTACTGAGCTTGACAGGAGGCAGCAGACATAACCACTAATCCTCCAGGGCATGCCTTTTTTAAGAGTTTTCAAGTTTAGCAAATTAATTTTTGACCCTCATTTTTCAGATCTTTAAACTTCAATGGTTGAACTAAGTGTTTCTTAACAATCTTTTACTCTTTGACATTGTGACCTAAAGTACACTGAGGATTTCTGTGTGTATTTTCAGATCGCGTTGTTTTTATTTAGTAATCTCTTCCACTGTTAAGTTTCATGTTCACTCCTGCTTTACTTTTCTTCCTCTCATTTCTCTATTCCCTAGCCTTCATGCTTTTTTCAGAAAAGCAACCAGTTGAATTCTTCTGCTTCCTAGAGTTTCTGAGTTAAAGCGGCATTTTTTCATTGAAAATTGTATTGAGATAGTTGTACGTATGCATTGGTTGTAAGAAATAATACATCCTTTGTACCCTTTACCCAGTTTCTCCCAATGGTAACAGCTTGCAGAATTGTTGTTTAATGTCACAACCAGGATATTGACATTGATGACATTCACCTGTCATACTCAGATTTCTCCAGTTATATTGTACTTATTTGTGTGTATATGTGTCTTTAGTTCTGTGCAGTTATATTCTTTGTATAGGTTTGTATATCCACCACCACAAACAAGACACAGGACGAAACAGCATTTTTAAGGTTTTCAGTCTTTGTCACTGAATACCTCCAGAGTGTCCATTTCGGCTGGTACCCGGCAGTTCTAAAGGGCATCTCAGGTTGCATAAACCAGAAGCGAAGTGATTAACTGAAGGCTTGGCCGGACAGATGAGAGAAGCCACGATCCTTGGGTCTCGTCTGGGAGGCCAGTTGAAATGCCCCTCAAATGTTAATAATCATGTATTTTGAATTCTGTATTCCCATATGAACTTGCATTTGAGACATCTCGGTAAAAACTGCTCTTGATTCATCATACCAATAGGAGTCATTCAGGTGCCTCCAGGTCATTAGCCATTACAGCAGTGCAAATAAGGAATGATAATCCTTCTAAAAAAAAAAAAACAAACATTGGTTTATTTCCCCATAAGTAGAAATTTAAATTATCATCAAGGATGTTCTATTACTGAATGTATGGAGAGTTACATATGCTTTAACTCATGTCTGCCCCCAAAATATTTTAAAAAGAGACATTTGAGCATCTTCAGTGCAGTTTCATTCACTCCCCCTTTTATTGACGTCTTATGACAGACCAGGCGTTATGCTAAGCAATAGAGAGTAAGTGGGGAATCAAAAAGAAGTGATTGGTGTTGTGATGGCGCTTATAATTTACAGTAAAAAAATAAATTATAATTTCTCATTTTGCTAAGTTATTAATAGAAAAAGATCATAGAAATAGTTTATATTTGATAGCAAGTTTTGTCTGAGCAGATGATTTCAGCAAACAAATGAATAAATGAAGGACTACTTCTGCAAAGGGGATTGGGAATAGCTATTGGAACCACCTGGCTCAAAGGCCCTGAATTGGGCAAGAGAAAGACATTTTGGGAAATTGAAAGGAGGTTAATAAGGTTGAAGGGCATACTCCATGTAGGAGCGCGATGGCAGTAAATGGGATTTCTGGGGCATTATCTTAAGAGCATTTTCCTTTTTTAGTGAGGTAATATTGATTTACAAGACAATGTAAATTGTAGACGTGCAGATTCACTCACAGTCAGCCACCAACATACAGTTCTTCACCACTGTCTGTTAGACCCCCCACTGCCCTGTGCTCTCACTCTTTCCCTCTGGTAACCTCAGTTGTGTTGTCAGTGTCCAAGGGTTGATTTTTGTTTTGTTTTTGTTTTATTTTGTCTGTTCATTTGCTTTGTTTCCTTGTATTTCACATATGAGCAAGATCATCCAATATGTTTTCTTTCTCCTTCTGACTTCACTTAGCGTGATTCACTTGAGTTCCTTTTATGTTGTAGCAAATGGCAAGATTCCATCTATTTTTAATAGCTGAACAGTATTCCATTGAGTGTATAGACCACATCTTCTTTATCCAGTCATCTGCTGGTGGCCATCTAGGTCAATTCCATATTTTGACTATTGTAACTAGTGCTGCAATGAACATAGGGGTGCATATATCTTTTTGAATTGGTGTTTTTATATTCTTTGCATAGATACCTAAAAGTGGAATTGCTGGATCATATGCTAGTTCTATTTTTACCTTTTTTTTTTTAAGAGAAAGAAGCAAAGAGGTAGGTAATGAAGACAGGAAAGAAAGGCAAAGGAAAAAGCATTTTTATTTACTTAGTGATTTATTTTAGGTGTCCCCCCAGTACATAAGCCCTGGGTCCAGAACCTGGGTCCTTGGGCTTTTAACATGGTTCATACCTCAGCCATCTCAGCTACCTGAGCCACAAGGGAGCACCCTATTTTTAACTTTTTGAGGACCCTGCATGCAGTTTTCCAAAGTGATTGCACCAATTCACATTTCCACCAACAGCGTGTAAGAGTTCCCTTTTCTCCACACCTTCCCCTACACTTGTTGTTTATAGTCTTGTTGATAGTTTAACAGGTAGTTCTTACAGGTGTGAGGGGTATCTCATGGTTTTGATTTGCATTTCCCTAATAAGTGGTAATATTTTTTCATGCCTCTATTGACCATTTGTATGTCTATTCAGATCTTCTACCTATTTTTTGATTTGGTTGTTTATTTGTTTTTGTTGACTTTTTTCTGTATCTTGGATATTATATTAACCCTTTGTCACTGTATGATGTGCAAATATATTTTCCCATTCCATTAACTTTCTTTTCATTCTGTTGTTACTTTCTTTTTGTGTGAAGAAGCTTTTTAATTAGATGTACTCCCATTGTTGATTTTTGTTTTTGTTTCCTTTGCCACTGGAGTCCAGTCCTGAAAGACACCTCTAAGATTGGTGTTATGGAACATATACCCTATGTTTTCTTCTGTGTATTTTCTGGTTTCCAATCTTACATCCAAGTCTCTAATCCATTTTGATTTAATTTTTGTGGATGGTGTTACAGTGACCTAGTTTCTTTTTTTTATTTTTTATTTTTTGCATTTGGTTGTCCAGTTTCCCCTTACACCATTTGTTGAAAAGACTGTCTTTTTTCCAGCATATGCTCTTGGCTTCTTTGTTGTAAATTAACTGACCATATATGTGTGAACTTAGTTCTGGAGTCTTAATTCTGTTCCACCGATCTGTGTTTCTTGAGAGCAATTTTGATCTTGTATTCACAACTGAAGCCCTAAATGAAGTCTGTGAACAAGAAATGCCATCCTGAGTTGTTATGAGACCTACAATTCAGCTGGGTTGGTTTTAACATGCCTAAATTGTAGACCTTATTGAAAATATTTAGTCAGTGGAAAGACAGTTTTATATCACAATTTCACGTACAGTAAACAATATAAGAATGAATGCTGAATTGATGAATTAGAATGCTGGGACCTGGACTGAGGCATCTGACTGAGATTTTGTTTTGGCTCCTTGACAGAGAGTAAGTTTAGCGCCCTGAGAAAGGAGGAAATAAGATCCTACTACAGTTGAGCATACCATTTTATAGGGGATTTAGGGGGAGGGGGAGAGGGCCATAGAGTTTTTTTCTAAAGGGTAGAAATTGCAAGATTTGAGTCTGCTATAAAATTCTGGTTAATATCTGCCAGTAGCCATTGTCAATGGAGTTTTAAGGATGCGGTAACATGAAAAAAAAAATGGAAGAATGTTCATGTTTACCCATGATCATCCAAATCTTGCTAGTAACCCGTCTGATTACAGACAGCAGTACTTTCCAACCTGTCACTGTTTTCTTTAGTTAAATTTGAGTGTTGCTTTATATCTCAATGTAAACTACATAACCACTTTTTTCTACTTTTGCATCACTTTTTTTTTTCAAGAACCCATTTTTTTTACTGAGACCAAAGAAAAGAATTTTCTGCCTATTTTTTCTAATGTCCTTCCTACCAACAAAACTCTTACATTTTTTTCATTAGGGAACTTGCAGTTTAGAAAGGGACGTTACATGCATAGATGATATAATGAAAATACCAGTCAACAAGTGATAAATGCCATGAGAAAGGTAAAAATAAAATTCTCCTATAGTTCAAAGACTCCAGAATGAGATGAACAACGCTGTCAATCTTTGCTTCCACAATTGTGAGAGGTGACAATAAGGTTACCTTTGAGCTTAACATAGAGTGTTCTCAATAGGCATTTTCCTTTGGGAAAGGAAAGCATTTGATCTGTCATCCAACCATTTAAATATTTTTGTGAGTCCAGTCTTTTCCTGGGCAAAGATAAGATACATTTTCCTCTTAGGCTACACGAGAAGCAAAAAAATCAAGTCCTGCAAGTTACCTTTGAGTTGTTCTTCCTTTCCCTCACACCAGCTTAGTCATTTATCACCGAATTCCAGAGATGATGCCTCCTGAATTTTTTTCCTTTTTTTCTTTTAAAGAGGAAAGAAGCAGGTAGGCAGGAAGAGGGGAGGAAGAAGCATTTACTTGTTTTATTCAGTTGTTCCTTTTCGTTGGTCATGAACCTGGATCTTTGGGATGTGTGTGGACAAGGCCTCAGTTGCCCCGCTTAATGCCTGAACCACCAGGGTGTGCCTGGATCCACTCCTGACACTTAATCCATCTCTGCAAAACAGCTAGACTGATTTTAAACAATAGCTAGTTTTAGTGTCATCCTGTAAGATTCCCCTCACACTTACAAACTTCTTACCTTGCCTCTCAGGTCCTTGCCTGCCTATGTGACAACTCTAACTAAGCCCCAGTCACACTGGGGTCCTTCAGGACCCTACCCTCCTTACTGCACATGGCACCCACAGTATGGACTCCTTTCAACTAAGCTCAGGCATCACTTCCTGGAGGAAACCTCCCCCTGACCCTCCACTGAGATCAGACTACTCCGTCTCAGGATCTCATAGTACTTTGTGCTTCTCTTATGTAGGTCTTTTCTACAGTAGTAATTAACAGTGAATCTAGTTATTAGCTGCTTCCTCTAGAAGAAAAATCTAGAAGAGGATGTGTTAGCATTTACTACTTACTATTCTACACCCCAACTCGGTGTGTAGTGTAGCATAGGCACTGAACTAAATACTAAAAGAAGAAAATTGTTGTGCAAATAAGAGAACAGAAAATTCCCAAGTCACGTAAATTTGGTTTGGAATTTTGTTTAAGCGCTTACATTTGATCATAGGTTTTAGTGTTGTTGGACTGTTTACAGAAGATAAGTCTCAGCATTGCCTAGAAACTGAGAAATAGAATTCACAGACCTGATTCAAACCTACTGCATCAGAAATTCTGGGGATGGAGTTGGCAATTTGTGTTTTTAACACACCCTCCAGGTGATGCTAATGCATAAAAGTATTTGAGAACCAGTGTTCTATAAAAATATTGACTAACGGTTGACT
>RJWH01009581.1:0-21738 GCA_004363575.1 Solenodon paradoxus | reverse complement strand
CAGAGCACCAGAGGCCTTTGGACAATGAACCATCTGACTTCCAGTGCCACTACTGTCCAGGAAGGGAGACCATGTTCATGGGCCTTAAAAGTAATTTAATCCTTAATTAGCTGATAATTCTTTACAGTGAAGCTCATTCACTGTAGGACCCCTAAGAAATAAGGCATGTTTAAGTCTGCAGTCACTGTAAACTCTCCATCCACCCACATGGGTTGAGAAAGTCAATACATAGTTTTGCATTGATTTCTCCCAAATGGGGAGAAGACGACTGAACAGAAATCTTGAAAATCCTGGTAAACCTAAGTGAATAGATCTGAGTGAGGGTGACTGAGAGAGTCTTTATGTTATCTTCATAGACACCAGAAAAGACTACACTGCAGTGAGTGTCACTATGTAAGGAACCCTTGCAGTAAGAGGATTCTTGACTCCACTTAATAAGAAAGCAGCATCCCAGTGAAGCCACAGGTGTCAGGTTGGGGAAAGTTAAGGTTTACTAGCTAATGCACCAGTGAAAATTGCTTTGCTACAGTCACCCTGGGGGAGAGGGTGGCAGGGACTGATTTTATACATCTACTTTAAGAAGGTGAGGAATATTTATAAATCACAATAAGCTGGATATCCATGGGGCGGGCACATGTTTGGTGAAAACATCTTGCCAATTATTACATTTTGATAAGTGAAAACATCCTGCTAACATTGGCTGCCTACAGATTTTGCTGGCATAATAAACCAAGATCCACCTCCTCTTACCTCAGCATCTGTTGTCTTCACTATTGTATTTATAAACACTGTGCCCAGTAATGTTTGTCCAAGGGTGTACCCAGCTTATGTGCCTGAAAGCATGCATTTTCATTTGTCTCCATACATTTGCCTGACTCCCATGTCTTCTGTCCTGTACGACCATCTCCTATAAATAGTGTGTTCCATGTCTACCCTTTGCCAAGTTTTTCTATCTTGTCAGTTCTCAAAAATCTTCATTCCCTATTTCTTGGTCTGTATCAACCATGATCCTCCATTTACTGTTTCTATAACTGATGTCAGGGAGTAATGTCTTCTCCCCTGTGCCTGCCATGAACATCTTTCCATGAGTGTCTCTGTCTCCTAAACACCTTAGATTTCTCATTGCTGTGACTGTATCCTACACTATCCCCTGACTGTGTCCATCCTTTGTGCTTCAAGGTGCATCATCTCATGTTGTCCACACTCTGTGAGACTTCAGTTCAGGAGCAACTAGTTTTTCCATTGATGGTTCCTCTAGCCTGTGATTGAACTTGGATTTCTTTACCCTGTCCTGGCAGTCCATGTGTGCCTCTGAGTTTCACCTTCTGTGCCATGCTGTGGTCACTAATCTGTTAAGGAACTGTTTTTATTTATTCCATGTTTTGTTCATTGTTAATAAATCTGTTTTAATGTGCTCTTATTGTTTTTTGTGGATATGTGGTTTCAAACCAGTTGAGTAAATATTCATGCACAATTAGTGCACAAAATGGTGACATTCTGTTTAACTTCATAAAGATTTGGCAAGGTGGCTTCTCAGGAGTTTAGGACATTTAAACTCCAATCATCAGTGAAGGAGATTTCCATTGTCTCGCACACTTACGAATAATTGATAGTCAATTTTCAGTTTTAGACATTCTAAAATTTTAGGATAGGATAAATAATTGGTATTTGAATTTGTTTTTACCCTAAGTACAATGCATTTTAGTAAATCCCCAAAGATGAGATGTTTCTACATGTTTATTATCCATTTGTGTATATTCTCTGTAAGATATTATTTACATATTAGCCTATTTTGATTTAGTAAGTGTGAATTGTTAAAAAAAATTTCAACTTCTTTTAATACTTTGCATTCAGGTCTTCTTAAATACATGTTTTAAAGTACATTGTACTATGAGCAGACTTGCTTTTTTGAGCAAATTCTTTACAGAGTGGACAGTTTTAGTTTAATTAAGTTTGCATTATTCTCTTTTTCTTTCATGGATAATGCATTTTGTGTTTTGTATGAAAATAATAAAATTATAACTGTTGCAGATTTTCTCTGGAAATTCCCATTATGATTAGGAATGTTTGTCATTGCATAATTAAGGTGAAGAATGATAATTAGTGAGTATATTCTCAGGTACAAAGTTTTTAATCAGTGTTCATTCCTATATTATCAACATAAGGAATAAGTATGTTACTGATGATTCACCAAGTAGGTGACCTGGAACCAAGACCCCTGCTGCATACCAGAAGCCTGGAGAACTGGTACCTCTGTGAAAAGAATATTAGACATACCATGCCATATTTTCAGGGAAGCTAGAACTCTGAGTATGTGGGGCATAAGAAGGGATTTCCTTTGGGATACACACTTCAGGGATGTATGTTCTGAATTTATACTATTCATCTGGTATGAATATCTCAAGCCCAGATGTTAATATAAAGTTGATTCTTGAAAGAGTGGCATCTCTGAGGATGATGACGGAAAAAAGTGCAAAATCACTCTTTAGGAAAATGTTTCTAATTCAAGACAGAGGTAACATCAGAAGAAACAATGGTCCTTGCACTCATCAGCACCATCGAAAACTACAGACCACATGAAGACATAATCCTCTGAGAGAGAACTATGACACAATAAGTGGGAGAGTTAACACCAGAAATAATTAACAGAAATTAAGACAAAACAATCAATCAAAAGAATATAAAATACAAGGAAAAAAAGGTGAAAGGAAAAGGTTTTTTAGTAAAAGAGATGTTAGAGTATGACATAAGTGCACATGTTCCTACAAAGTCACTACTACACTGTGGATTTCAACATAAAAAGTTGAAGGTAAACTTGAACCGTTGGATTGACATACTTTGGCAAAAGTTATCTGTAGAGATTATGGCAAATTAATTATGTGATTCTGACACTATTATATTGAAAATCACCTGGTGGGTGTAATTTAGATCACAAATGTAGAAAACATTGATTTTGAACTGCTATCGAATATATATTTCTATATCAATGTTTTTATGGTTTTTGAATTTTCTAAGTATCAGAATAACAGTTTTATTGTTTGACAGAGATTCTGAAATATGAGAAAGAACAGAAAATAATATCAGTACACTGAAACACTAGTAATAATTTATTATGTTCCTTTACAATTCCTCTGTGTGCAGTGGGTCCCTGTGAATTGATCTTATAATGAAATGAAATTAGTATACTCATTGTTTCACCAATTTAATAATGTCACAAATTTTTCTCATGTCTTTAAAGTTTGTTACTAGAAAATTTAAATGCTTGTATAATGGTTTCTCATAGATATAACATATTTCATAATGTTCTTACTACTTATATATGTTGCTTTAATTATTATTGTTTTAATTCTGTATAAATCCTTTAATAAATTTATGCTAAAATCTTTATTTATGGTATTGATTCTGTCCTTAGGCTGTGAGCTCTAATATCAAGAGACAAACCTTGACCTTTTACAGTTCATGTTTTTATAGGTTTTTTATTTCAAACAGAATATATTGAGTACTATTTCCAGGTAATTTTCTCCTGTGCATACTTTTTCCTTCTGATGGTCAAAATCATCAGATTGTATAATATTTGGTTTTATGTGTGTGTGTGTTTAAAAGGAAAAAAATTAAGCCTGAGGAAATCCTACTGCTTTTTGTTCAGTTCATAGGATCTAAACCAGCAAAGACAAAACTCCCATTAAAATAATCATTTGATGGACACTTAAGCTCTATGTAAACCAAATTTACTGGTTAGATTCAGAGGTGATGGGAGTATAGTCTTACTTCATCTGAGCTATATAATATATATGCACTAAACCAAAAGGCAATTCAAATTATCTACTCCCCTGTTGTCTTCCTATTGTAATTCTAGGATTTGATTACAGCTTTTGCAGTTACCTTTAAAAATAATTTAACTTACAAAACTGTCTGGTTATCCCATACATAGCTTTCAGGGTCACATTTACAAACTTCAGTTCTTCATTATGCAGTTCAGCTAAGTGAATACTAAACTTGTAATCAGATTAATTAAACAAGTCCCTCTAGAACAGTGAGTTACAACAGAGATTACATTAAATAAACCTATTACAAATAGTTCAATGACTGATTTTCCTCTTATGCACATAGGTATGGGTATACTAGTTTGCTTACTTCATGCTATAGAAATAAAAATTTAAAAGTCATAATGCTAATATATGGAAGTAAGGAAGGGGTTGTAGAAGGAGTTGAAGTAAATATCAAAGGAGAGTAAATTTCTGTCATTAAAGTCACCACTCCACCTTTCAGTTCTTCTAGCAAAGAACTTGACTCCAAAGGCAGTGTTTCCAGTTGTGATTTTGTGCACTGAAAATGTTTAAAATGCTCCATTCACAGTGAATCTCACTGAGGGAGCCCAATTCAATATCGTACTATATTTATATAGAAATATTTATGATCACCTTCTCTTTTGCTTTTTCAAGGTTTAGGAGCTAGTGGGGCTGATGTTGTGACTGATAACTTTGGTATCTACTTCTCTGCTCTCGGGTCAGTCTTCTGCACATCCAAATCACTGAATTTTCTAAAGTACAAGAAAAAGGAAATAACATTTAGAGCCAGAGACCACCGTGCTTGTGTATTTATCAATACAAGCGGGACGAGACATAACTACTAAATCACTTTCCCCAATTAACATCTTCATTGTGCAAATTACAATAAAATATGATTGACATGACCTTTTTCCAGTACATGGCTAGTAGACATTGTGTACTTCCCTACAATTGTATTTCTAAAAATCAAAGGAGGTTTCCATTTCTTCATTTCTTATGTGAAGTGAGGAATGAGGGAATGGGAAAATGAGGGAGAGAAGGGAGAGAGTTAAGAAGAAGTAAGGTGAAATCATGGAAAATAGCAGTTAGTGTTAGTTAAGTACAAAGACTGGTATTGGGACAGAGGGTGTCTGAGATGGGATCAGGGAGGACATATATAAGGAAGAGGTAAAAATAACTGTCCTTAAAGTGGGGACAAAGAGAAGTCCCACTGAATGACCCTCTAGTGAAGTACTTGTGTATAAGTCTGAGGATTCTTTAATATGACAATGTATCTACTTATCAAATTGGGCAATAGGACGGTGAAGTGAAGTTTTCGGGATATCAAGAGAAGTTAAGATTTTGGGTCAGTGTCCGAGACCTATTTCCCTGCTTTTTGATGAGGGTGAAGGTTGATGGAGTTTGGACACCCAGATAACATGCAAGGTCTAGGCAGAATAAGATGGGGAGAGAAGATTGATCAAGATCCTGAGAGAGCTGGTATGCAGCCTGGACTTCTCAGGAGAGTTGTAACTATTGGGTGGGAGTTACTAAGAGTTCTGTCTTTAGAGACAGGTTGCTAAGGAAGGGATCCTTTTCTTAGTAGGCCTTGGGTTTTTTAATTTGTTTATTTAGGGTGACATCTCTCCTGTCCTTTATCAGCTTACACGTCAAATCATTAAGAAGTACTCAGTGAAGTGGATTGTATTCTAAGGACCTAACAATGAACCCTTTCTGTATTCAGACACTACTTTATCAAATAAAAATATATTATTTTCATTGGTTTCTCTCATACCCATTGTTATTCACTGAATATTTTTTATTTTTACATCTTAGTTTGACTTAAAAGTAGTAATATTTAACTATCCTCATTATATAAATAATTACCTTATGATTAAATAATTTCCTACATACATTATCAAAATTAATTCATTTCCAAATCTTAAAAGCTCATGAGGATTGCGCATATCTTATTCAGTATGAAACCACATGTAGAGAACACATTCCAGTGTCAGAAGCTGACTTCTTTTATAATGATTGTTCAATTCAGCAAACATTAGAAAGATATTTGAGTGGTATCTTCTATGGTGCTCATTAAATACTTGTAGAAAAGGCATTTGAATACTAACACAAAATGTGGAATTAGGAATGAGGATATGATTGAGTAATACTGGGAAGACTGACAGCCTCCTTCTGGAATCAACATAGTTTCTCTTTTCATTCTCAGAAGGTCCAGGAGCCAGAATCAGAAGAAATAGCATGAGTATATGCTTTTAAATATTTTTCTTTTTTAGGATGTTGATCTCAAAACATTTGAATAAAGAGAACAATGAAGGTAAGGTTTCATCAAGAATGAGGGTGGATATTTAGCAATTTTTAATATATAAGTAAAAGTACTGATAATGCTGAGGTAGTATCAAGAATGGGATTTGGAAGACAATGTATGTCATAATTTATGAAACCAGAAAAATAACTGGTTCTTCTATAAAATTGCTTTCAAATATGTGTTTCCTTACTTAATCTCTCGGGTATCTTCTGTTTGTGCTTCTACATGATAAGCACAAAAGCCATGGATATGCACATATAATTTACAGATGAAGGCTGGGGAGTAGATGCTAATTCTTCTAGGAGTAAAGATGCAGATTAGAGGTTAGTTAAAATCAAGTTAAAATGAAATAGCTTAAATTATTGGGACCTGGGGAAGCCAATATTGGGAATGAGTGGATTTCTGTGATTGAGAACAGTGCCTGTTTTTTTTAATGAGAAGAAATTATATAATCATTTTCTGTCTCTATTTATGCCTTTCTTCCCTAGACATCTTATTTCTTTTATCTTCCATCCACATATAATCTCCCTGAGAGCAAGGCTATTGAATTTTTTGAGGATTAGATACCCAGGTATTATTTGATGAACTGCAGAATGTAAATATATTGGTTTATATGCTCATTAATTTATCTAAGCACCACACTCTTATGAGGGATCTTTATGTGCTAAGAACTTGGGAAGGATTCAGTTAAAGAAGTCAAGATCACTAAATAGTTAGGAGCTTTTCCAAATTTAGGATAGCAGTTAGATATTAAGAAAATAGGTAGAAATATCAGAATAGGGAGGAGCTTTTGGACAAGTGTGGAAACATAAGAGAGTATGACCCATTTGGGAAAAGGGAAGCATTCCAAAATGATCACATTTAAGTGTTAAAAGTTGAGAAGTGCTGAGAAATAAGGATTATTGTTCAGAATGGAACGGTGATACACCAATGAGTTCAGATGTTTTCAGGAGATGACTGTATTGCATTCTAAAAACTCTAGGTAGAGAAATAATTTCCTTCAGATGTTCATTTTTGTAAAATTATCTGTGTGAGGGAAATGACAGTGTGGATTAAGAATATGAAGGAAGTTCCTGTAATAGATGTAGATGGATATGAAATTATTTTCCTCTTTTATGATGCAATTAACATGCACACCCTACTCCAGGGAGTGTGCAGAATCTCTGGAATTTCTCCCACTCTTTCTTTTATTCTGTTCAATAAAATATGTTGAAATGCAACAGAAAGACATTTATTAAAATTTAAGGGAGTCTTTTGCAAACTATCATAAAGTAAAAACTTGACAATTTACACAGAGTAGTTGTCAGTTCATCAGAAGTCACCAGAGATTATTTTAAAATGCTCTTCCTGCACAGTTAAATAATTGAATTAAGATATGATCATTTCTAAACTCTACAGGTTAAGTGCATTGTTTATAACTAAGAAGAATGACAGTGATTCTTGCCAATGGTGACCTTTTCCCTTTTTATTTAGGGTCCTTACTGAGTAGCAAGTGTGCAAAGTTACTTCTAATAAGTCAAAACAGAATGTTGGAGAATGCTTTCTGATTTTGTTCTATGCTTTGCCCACAGTTCTAGGACTCTTGATATTTGAGTATTGTAAATTTTTCAAATTCTGACACTTCTTTAAGTTTCAGATAAGGCATATAATCTATATTTCTTAACTAAACTTAACTGTCCCTCACAGTCCACATTTGTGTTTGAATGAGTATAGAACAGTTTATCTCTGCAGTTCAAAATTGTCTTAAAATTTAGATTTGGTTATTCTTTTTATATCTTTTTAAACTTTATTTTAAAAATCTACTGGTCTTTATTAAAAAGTCATATAGTCAGCTGGGAAAACAACCAAAAGAACAAAGGGGGAAGAGACTCAGAGAGCCACCCCCACATACAAAGCTCAGCTGCTTCCATGGGTGTGAGGCCATGATCAGACTGGGGAGGAGCCCAGTGGTGGGGAAAGGAGGAAAGTACACATGTCAAAATGAATAGGCAGAAGAAAACTTTGATATAAAATGCATGTGACTTGACTATAGAGGGTCTTATTGTTTTGGGGGAACCCCAATTTTTTTCTTTTCAAATATAGCCTGGGTCAGGGCGTCGGACTCCTGGGATAAAATGAAACAGGCCCTTTTTGGCCCACAGATCTCTCGCACAGAGATTGGAATGTGTGTGCAGGGCTCTGTGTGTGAGGACATGGGAAGATTTGATTAAGGAGGGGTCGTGCTTCCAACTAGATTTTGTAAAGAGGGTATCCCTGTCTCCATTTAGGTCTTAAACTCAGTCTGGGCTGAGATGGAAGCCCAAATGGGCCAGGGCAGGGGTGAGGCTGGACGCTTAGCCTAGAAAGCCTTTGGGGCATCATCCTCCAAGTGGCCTGGCTGAAGAACTGTGAAGGACAACACAAAGGATTTAGGGAGATCTGAGTCTTCCGGGGACAAAGGCATGAAGTGTGGAGTGTTGAACCCAGGGCAACAGAAGCTTAAATACCTCTTATTCATGGATCCCATTGAGAAGACTTGGTTATTGCTGGGTAAGGATGCTCGTCCTTCATCCTGGCCTGATGGGGTCCACAAGGCTCCAGTTACCCTCTCCTTTGCATCCTGAGGGTCTCACCTGCCATTGAACTTGTGGTGATATCCCCGGGCATGACTGTCACCCTCTAGCACCTGGGAGCCTTTGGAGACATTATCTTCATCCTCTTCCTCTTCATCATCATCCTACTCTTCTTCCTGGAGGACTTGGCTATTGCTTTTCTCACTCTCTGATTCATGGGTGCTGGCAGTTTGCTGGGCCCATCCAGCCTGTCCCTGCTTGACAGTGTGAGAGCTACAAGACTGGTGCTTTCTAGGTGATCCCTCATTGCAGCCTCCTTTCCCTGCAGTCCCCGTACAGAGCCACTGGTCTCCACTGCCCCTGCGATAGTGCAGGGATTCCCACAAGCTAATGGACTATAATGAAATTCTGTCCCTTGTAGGCCATGTTGGTGGCTGCTGCTGTGGTTGAGGTGACAGTGGTAGCAAAGGGTACAGTGGGTGAAAGTGGCATGGGCCTGTCAGGTCAGTTGAGCACTGGGGTCTGGCTGAACTGGGTGGACCAGGCATAGGTGGTGTTGTGGCCACAACCCAGCATGATGCCAGAGCAGGGAAGGTTGTATGCACGATGGTGGAACCATCTGATTGGCTCCACTAGGGTAGCTGAATTCATACCCACTATTGAGGTAGGAGCTGCTCTCCTTGTAACTGACTTGGAGCCTGCTTCTGCTGGATCAGTTTCTGTAGCTTGGACACACTGGAAAATGTATACATTGCTCCAGGTCCTGCCACCACTCCAAATTACAGGAGATGTGCTCCAGTTTGGGCCACACACTGAGTGGAGAGTTGATGGTGTCCATGATTCACTCTTTGTAATGTGAGAAGTGGTAGAAGAGGATGGAGCAGTCTCCATGGTGGTGGCTTCCAGAAGTGGTAAGGTAGGGAGTGGAAACCAAGCATCCCCCCTGCATAGCACTCCCCTCCCTGGTTTTCTTCCCTTGCCACTGCCACCAAATCAAGCCCACCCCTGATTTCATATTTTCTCAGAAAATAGAAAGATAACATTGAAAGAGGAAAAATATGTATGCACGCACTCACATGTGTGCAAGCACACTCAGATCCAATTAGCTGTACTACTGTGGGGTTAGTGATGTGAGGAGGGAGGACTGGAGCACTTGGCGAGGCAGACTCTTCCTTACTGTCTCTGCCTCATGGGCTCCCAGCTTGGGGCACTCAGTCCCCCTTCACTCCCTCTCTTCCCTCCTCCCCACTGTCTGCCTTCATCTATTTCTCATTATTCTAAACCACAGATTACAAAGATGGATTAATACACCATAGATCAATGTTGTGTGGTCAACTTTACATAAATTGTTGAAAATTATATATAATATTAAAATACATAGTGTTAAAGTCTTCATGAATAACCCTTAGCTTTAAGAAATAATAAGTACAGAGAATCTCCAATCTGTCGAATATCTATGTTATATCGTTACCTTCCTCAATCAGCCAGCTCATGTGTCATCAGCTTGGACCCAGGAAATCAATGCTTCCAATTTTTTTCTCCTCAGATTTCCTTAAGACTCAGAGCATCAAATCATCCTATTTGGGTTTTTCCTGTCCACCTTTCTGCTCACAGAGCTAGGGAACTTGCTCTCTAGCCTGGTATTGGTTCTGGATTCCACCTCCATACTCCCACATACTTCTTTCCCAACTTGTTTCTTTTATGACATTTGTTACATCTCCACCACTGTCCCAACGATTTTGGAACACAAAAAATCCACTATGATGCAGGGTGTGTTACTAATATTTTTTAAAATTATGGTTGCATGCATGGACATTTTTTCCTCACTTTAATGGTCTATGACTTCTTTGTGACCATCTGTCACCTTTTGCATTACCCACTCAGGAATCCCCTCTTCGCTAACCCGCTGGTATCCCTGTCCTGGTTCATCAACTTTCAATACAACCTCATCCACAGTCTGCTGACGTTGCCACTGTCCTTCTGTAACATCTGGGTAGTTCCACAGCTTTATCGTGAACTTGTTCAGGTTCTCACACTGGCTTGCTCAGACACACTGGTCAGTCACACCCCTCTCTCTGTGGTGACTGGACTTGTTGAATTTATTCCCTTGATTGGAAACATTTTCTCATATATGAATCATCTCAATCTTGATAATCACATCATCTTATGGAAAATATAAGGCAATTGTTACCAATCATGCAAATGTCCCTGGAACAACTTTGACATTATCTCATGTACATATGGATCTAATTTTTAATTCTATTTTGTGTATTTTCACTCAAAATGAAACATTTTTAATATTATTACAATTTATCCCATTATGGAGTGGGAAGAATTCTGTAGTACTCTTGGAGTTTTGGAGTATTTTGAAATGCCACATCTGTATTTTTACTCCTCAAGAGCTATTCTACAAAACTGTCTCTGTTTACACAATAGCACACCTGGTGTGTTGCCATCCAGTTTGCCAAAATTCACAAAACACTAGTCACTAACAACAGTAAGGGCATTTTTTCATCTTTTAAAACAAATTAAACAGTATGGTAACATGATTCATATTTCCTTGAAATATTTACTAGGCAAAAAATTCTTTGAATTCAGCTTTCATATTTGATGAGTTGGGAAAAATTCTATGTTACTTAGGAATATATTCACCTCTTATGCAGGTGTTATCAAAAGACAGCTTCAACAACAATCTTTCATCCAATTTATAAAAGTACAGCCCATGCTTTCAAGTAAAGAGCAGATTATATTTCCTTTCTGGATCTTTCTCCCAATTTTTTGTAATTAATTATGAAGTGCAAATACACCCTAATTGAAATTTAATTTGTAAATTTGGGCTCAAGCGGCCCCATGACCATAATAGGAAAGTGAATCAGGCTTCTTTCAACAACAAAAATTCAGCCCTGAGCCCAAGAAAAGAGGCCAATGTGGAGTCTGTCTAATTGGGATATCCCTCACCTTGTGCCTTTTCTCTACCTCAGTGGCCCCTATTCCTCAATCTCTGATTTGTATCCATGTACTTTTAATTGGTTTGGGAAAATTTAAGAATGGGTGAGGAACACCTGAATACAGAGAGCACACCTTGCTTTTAAGAAAGTTGTACAAGGAAAGGAGAGGAAATTATTTCCCAGCAGAAGCTACTCAGTGCTGAAGATCCTCATATGTTCATTGGAGCATCTAGGTTTGTATGTATCTGAAATCCTTTACTTGTTTACCTTCTGCATCCATGATATCGAGTCAGTTTTTCTCCTGAAAATATTTTAGCACACATAATTTAACTGCCTCACTCTGATTCTCTTTCTTACCTCCATCAAAATGAAATCCCCATCCATACTTTTCACTACTTTATCCCATTAATTATTTCCCTGGCTATTCCCCAAATGTTTCTTCATTTGCTTTCATATGAGCAATAGCATATTTATCACTTTTTTGACAACTGGCCTTAATGGTCTGTCACAACAGATGAAGTCTATTTCATGCAGGCAGGGTGGAAAATTCTGTGACAACCCTTTGGAAAGTAGACATTACTTGGCACCTCACTTGATAAAAAAATCTAGCATAAAGAGGCATCAAAATGTATTGCATAGGTATATCTGCAATGTAACTAGTATATGAGGTTTTTTTCATTGTGTGAAAACAGGTATTGCATGTTAACCTTTTTCCTTTGTTTTGATGAATATGAAAACTGAAAAATCACATGCATTGACTGGGTGACTTCAGTTTGTGATTTGAGCAGAAATGTGTCCTTAACTATGGCACTTCAATTTATTGTCATAATTGGTTTGACAGTAAATTAAAAACATGGAGACAACTTAGGAATGCTAGTTGCTTCCCTTAGAGTTTCTAATTCGCTTAATATTTTAGCCAAAAACTCTTATGATTTTATCTTGTATCTTTATCAAAGATATGCTGATAAGTCAAAATGGCTAATTATTTAATCCATATCAGTCAAAATAGATTGCTGAATTAAAAATTCAATGAGGAATGGGATCTATTCATAGTTTCAAAGTAAATTCTTATTAAATATGTAGTCATTGCATAGTAGGAAGAGTAAATTTACAACTCAGTAGCCTGGAGAATACCACTTTATTTAAATATCAAAGCAAATATCATGAGTAATCGAGCAAATTTAAATCAGGCACCATCTGTGGATAGGAAGAAATCAATTCTATGTTTTTCTTGCCAAAGATTCTTAATAAACTTCTATTTAATCATGAGGGAGTTGTCAGTTAATCATAAATGAGGGTCATTCTTCAAAACATCATGTTTATACTCTGATAGATGTCAGCAATTGACAAAATTTCCAATCTTTAAGAGTAAATAGGTAAGACAACTAAATGTAACAGATGAATCTGAGTTGAATTATTTAACTTTAGTGGAGCACCTGGCCAAGTTTGAATGGGTACTGAGTATTATTAAAGGTTATGATTATTTTATATCTAGGTTGGAGAGTGTTCTTAGCTTTCACATTAATAGGGTGAGCCACAGAAGGAGGGAAGAGTGGTCAAGTGTTCTTTTGTGTAGATAGACAAAGACTTTTTAGGAAGGATTCAGGATCAGGTTGAAATTTTTCTCTCTTAAATGGTTAAGGAAAATGAAATTATTTTAATTATATGCTCAATTTTTTTTGTAATTGAAAATATTAAATATAATTTCATAATTTAAAATACAAAAATTCCAGTCAGAAAGACTAAGAATTATGTTCATACAGGCTTATTGTAGCTTTATTTATAATATCAAAAAACCTTGAACAATGAAAGCGTGTAGACATTTGTCAGAATGATTTCAGCCATGTATAAGGAACTGTACACATTGAAAAAAATGCAGTGTGCTCCTTTAGGAGATAATAATTGAGCGTTTAGGGCTTTTTCTCCTTTTTTGAGGAGAGCTTATATTTCTACAGTCCACTATTCAGGGGTTGATGTTGTTATAACCTCCCTTATTAGTGAGACCATTAGAGCGCTTCAAACTGAAGAATTAATCGGCACTGATCAACCTTCTTAGAGCAGTTCTACAACTGACTTTATCTTCACAAATTCAGGAAACGGTCTAGAAAAGTCGAACAGAACATAAGTATAATTTTTAAAAGATAGACCCCAGTCTTTAAAAGAAGGCAGCACAGATACTTCACTCATCTCCGCTTCTTGCTAATTCACCGAAAGCTATGGTTAGATTGTTGAAAGGGTTAAGACATTGAAAAGGTAGAGTTATTTAAAAACTGCACCACTAAAGATGTCAAAGGATTGTGAAAGACTTCTAATAACAATGTCATTGGTTACCTGTAAACATAATTATTATATGCACTTTGGCAAAAATTAGTGTTTATTCAGTTACTCCAGGTTTATCTGATCTTCATTAGTATAAACTCTAAGTCAATTTTAATGAGGCAGCATCTGTTGGACTGACTGGAAGATAGGAGGGCACTAATGGCTGAAGTACCAAAAAAAGTACTATTTTCACATTAGTTATGGTAGAAACAACTTATTCCAGTAAACCCCACTGAGTCATCACAGTGTGTTTATTTTAAATTTGTCTATTTCAATTGTGGATAATTTTGCTTTATACTGACAAGAGGTCATGAAAAATTTATATTAATAGTCCCAGGATCATAGTAATTTACATTAAAAGACAACATACTTTCTATAACCAGTATTTGAAACAAACTTTATTTACTCTAAGAATCAGTCTCTCAGAATATCTTCCAGTGTTTTTCTAATAAACTCTTAAGACTAAACTGATTTTTACACCCCCATATATCTACATACAGATATCTATGACATGATTTTTTAAATTAATAGGAAGCAGTTGAAGGTGAAAGTACACCAGTAGGTCATGTATGTGCATATGATGGGGTAAAAATTCAATAAGTAATTCATGGAAAGTTATATGAAAGTGTAGCAGTTCAAATGGAAAAAATAACAGATTAAATTTGATTTTAATTATCCTGAATTATGGTTATAGAAGGGAAAAAGATAATTCTTATAATGTGGCAACCTAGCATGAACAATACAGACATAGAAAGGATGATGGCAAAGGGTTAACAATCTCTGCAATGCGTTAATTTAAAAACTTTCCAGTTTCCTAGGGTCAACTTAATGTGATTTAGCTACTTTTCCACTTTCATGCTGACAAAAATTTTCTGTGATTCCACAGCCTTACCTCCATGTACTGAGTTCTTTCTTTTGTAAGTGGAACATTTTGTAAATTGTAGTTATCGCTGTAACCTAAGAAGAAAAGGTTAAAATGGTAGGTGTTATAATTGCTACCAGGAACATTGATATTATGATCAGTGAATTAAAATAATTTTCCGTCTCATTCCTAGGGAAGGAAAAGCGTTAAATAACATGACAGTTTTAGTCAACTGTACAGTCTTCAAATATACCATTCTCAAATGCTAGGATGAATATAATATAATATATGTGTATATATATATATATATATATTTACCACTCTGCTACAGTGATTCTATTCTCAAAGATCATAAACAAATGTAGCCTATTTATAAACAATCCCTAGTCCTTTACTCGTCAGACAAAACAGACTGTGTAGATCTAGTGGTATGGCTAGACACCACTATTCTGCTTTTGAGCCCATATTATGAAAATCCATACATTGTCCTGTGTGTGTACTGATAGTATAGCCAGAATCCCAATCAGTTTAGTTGCAGGTTTTGAGAAAACCTTGCCTTCTTGGTATAGTGCAGACTGATAACAGACTTTCCTCTTTCAAGTATATAATTTGAAACCTGATGTCAGTGGTGATCAACGTTAACATTAGCTTCTGCAACTTCCAGTATTTTCCATCACATTGTTTGCTAAAATGGGTATCAGTTATATTAGCATGACCACTCAGATTCCGCTATTATCAAGTGGGCATTTTTCCTAAAAGCCAATTCCATAGCTACTGGCAATCATGTCTTCATAGGTAATGCCCTTGAGGATATGGCAGTATCCTGCATATCTTAGAATTCTAGAATAGAATCTTAGAATTCTAAACCTTGGAATCAAGAAGAATTACTCCCAAAACACTCCTTTTTGTCTGGGGCATATGTCAATTTAGCGATAACTCAGTACCTTTTCTATGAAAACTGTGAAGGTGGAGCACTGGTCTTTACTTTTAGATTATTTTTAGTTCCATGGAAAGAACTGTTAGGGATGATAGATAAAATCTGTTGTTGATGCCTTTTTTGGAATTTTGAAGGTCTAAGTTGCATATTTTTAGAGCAATATTTTTCACTTATTTTATTCGCAATGGTATATTAATTTTAGGATATTGAAATTACACTCCAGTATGTATTCAAACCAAACCCCAAATGAGAGTTCTAGTGTCCTTTACCACCACCTTCACCTCAATCTTTTCTCCCCTTTCTCTATGACCACAGTCATGTGTTCTGCAATTTTTGGGTGAGATTTGGGTGATTGTTTTTGATTTATTTAGATTCCACATATGAATGAAACTCTTGTATTTCTTTTTCTTTCTGGATAATTTTCCTCAACATGATTCCTGCCAATTCCATCCAGGTTATTGCAGAAGACACAATATCATTGTTTAAGCTGTGGTGTAGAATTCTACTGAGTTTATGTACCAAACTTCTTTATCCAGTCACCTGTTGTTGTTAGGTTGTTTCATGTCTTGGCTATTGTGAACTGGGCTGTTATGAACATGGGGTCTTGATGGAGAGGTTACCAAGCTGAGCAACTTGGTGATACTGTGGCAATTACATAAAAATACACTCATTCAGTATTTCCATCCATGATGGAGGTAGTTGTCATGACCATCTCCATGACAGAGGTAAGACTGAGGCACAGGGGTATTAAGTAATTTTTCCAAGATCACAGTTCTAACAAATATCAGAACCAGAGACAAACTCAGACAATTTGCCCCAAAGCTACATTTCTAGTCCTAAACTTTTTCTCCTGGATGTATTGATTTTTATGAATTTGTCTTCAGGTGACATAATTTTAATTATGACTCTCTTAACCAAGGTCATAGATTTTCATGCTGAGCTCTGAGGGTAAGAAGGGCACATGATTCTAAGACTTCAGTTGCACCTCTTCTGCTTCTAAAATACCAGCAGTGATAATTGGAAAGTCACCAAATAAAGACCCTGTGTTCACTGCTTTGACTCCTGCTGCTGGGTAGGGAGTGCAATCCTCCTCCAGGTGTTTATATGTGGATGAATAACAGAGTAGAAGATTGTCTATTTCCCTAATTCTACAGCAACTATAGGTTGTTCCATAACAGGTCATACCTGAAATGTCATCCATCACAGAATGAAAATGTAAATCTTGAAAATAAAGTGGTCTGCTCTAATGTGGATGTGCTTGATGAGGGCATGGCAGAGTGAAGATATTAAGCATAAACCTTACCTTAGTATTGGAAAATCAAACACAGGGCTGCACACATGACAGTAGAAAGTAGATTCAGTTCATCCTTTGTGATAATGCAGATGTGGGATATCCTGGGGTTGAAATCTGCTCTCTCACTGAGAGAAGCAGGTCTACTGAACCTAAATGTTACATCCACCTCTCCACACACACCTCACCTTGAGATTTACACTCTGGTTCTACCTGCAGATCAGTTGATTCTTGGGTCTTAAAAAAATCACAAGTTCAGGTTAATGTTTCCATCTTCTCCAACTGCTGAACTGCTGTGTATCCTTCATGTTTGAGTTCAAAGACTGAAGACTTTGTTCATCTTATTACACAAAGCATTATGCAATTTCCATACTGTATCTATTTTAATTGACAACCACACTGTCTATAAGTAAATTGGCATTTCAATAATTTATCTGTCAATATTTTTATATTACAAAAAACCCTGCATGGTAAAGCGAGTGTCTTTAATTTCATTTCATAAATGAGAAAACTGATTGTTATGTTGTGATACAAGTAATGATAAATTGTTTTAAAAGCCATTATATAATCTTTCATTCCATGTACTGGTTGTTCAAAATCTTCCCCAGTATTGAGTATTTGCAATTTTATTTTAGGCATTTTAACATGTATGTGACATCTTATGTGGCTTCTGATTCATTAAATGAAACTTCTGCTAACTGTGCGAACATCTGTTGATATTTATTTTTTTCTCTTTGAAATCAAATATGCCATTCTGAGCAGTATGGAGATTCCTCAAAATCTGAGACTAAAAATCCCTCCATCCTACTTCTGGTTACTTACCTAAAACACACAGACATAAACACAGACACACAGAGATATACATATATACACAGAGAAAAAGCAGACACACATACGAATTTAAAGCAATCTGCATCCCAACTCACCTATAATAATCAGATTTTTCCTTTATGCACATGTAGATCAGATTTTTAAATATGTTCACCCCAAGGTGATATTTATAGAAAAGGGCCAATTATCAAAAAAGGGGGCCAGAACATGACTCTTGGTTAGGTTTCAGGTCATCTACAAGGTTGTGTATATCTGTTGGGAAACACAGCTTCTCAAACAGGAAAGCAAACTTCAAAGTATGTCATACTTCTTGAAACCAAGGCAGAGACATGCAGGAGAAAGAGGTGTTTGAAATGGTCACCAGAGGATAAGAATGTCTACGTGGGGACACTGAGGGGAGAGGTAGTTCCTCTCAGGCTCAGTGCCCCTCCTAAAAATGAAAATAGTAGCGATCACAAGGCTGAGGAATGACATCAAACACTGTCTCTTCTAAGAGGTATTCCTTCAGTTCCCCTGTGGGACAAGGTGATGCCATTCAGGTTCAATGATAATTACAAAGCTTTATATGCTTTCAGAAAGGCATAGATCTTGGATTGCAGTAATTTTGGCAACACTCCATGGGGCCACCTTACCCACTGCCCAGATGTCACCTGGCTCTCAAATCCTGAGGCCTCAGTAAGATAGTAAAGCAGAACTGGCTTGTTCATAAAGAAGACAGACTCAGGGTCACTTCTAAAGAGCCACTGGACTGGCCAATGGTTCAACCCTGGGTTTGCTGCAGCCGACAACTTCTTACTGATTGCAAAGAAAATAGGTTCATGAAGAATGTTCAAAGGAAGAAAGCACCAATTTCCCAAGTCCCCAGTCTCCCTTTAAGAGCTTTTCTACTAAAAAAAGAAAATAAAGAAAAAAAACAAGGAGAGTAGCTGCAGTCACCCCCATGTGTGATTTCTTCTTGATGAGCATACAGATTACAGATTGACCACCACTCTCACGGTAGTGAAAAAATGGTTTCGGTGAAGGGTTTCTCATTTCAACTCCCCCAATACCGCTTTGACCCCAGGTGAGTGCTAAGGTGGGCCATGCTTCTCCCCAATCAGAGAGATTCTCCTGATCCACTGTATTATAAGGTCAAGACCATAATGAGGGTAATGGGTCATTGATAATAAGGCATTATTTCCTTAGAGTTGTGCAGTACACATTCTGCTTCACTGAGCAGTGCAGTTCCCGCATGGGAGAGGAATTATCAGTGCAAGTGAACAGAAAATTCACTCTTCTAAGAGGACTGGGAGGCCACACTAGGTGCCAAGAGACTGGTGGCTGCTCCTTTACTGAGTTCTCCCTCATACCCATCACATATATGCATGCAAACATGCACATTCGCACAAATACATACTTAACTATGGCAGTTCCATCTTCTGGGTCATAGCCTCCAGGATATTCTGCCTTGTGTTTTCCACCAAGAGTGCACACTCAATGACATTTCTGATTAGCAGGTGGGTCTCAGTGACAAAGCAGTTCTTTCTCAGGATGTTGAAGTTCCTTATCTGACAAAGATTCAGGCTGAAAGGCATGACTCTGGCCCCAGACACCACACTTCTCTCTTGACATGCAGTCTCAGGAGTGCCTTAGCACTGGGTAACTTGGTGGCAATGCTAACAGTGAGCCTCCTCCAGTCGTGTGAAGTAGTGTCCATGCCCAGGGGGTCTCCAGAAATGGGTGATTTGGGAGAAGATGCATCAGGGGCATAAGGTGAGGGGCAGGAAGTATGTAGTGGGCACATACACATCCAGTTGAACATGCAGATTCTGGAAAGTGCTAGCCCACAGTGTCCAAATGACTTGGGGGAGCACATGTCCTTTATGCCTTCCTACACCAGTGTGAAATGATACCTGAGGGCAGCGAGTGTAAAATAATTCATCTTAGGAAGCAGAGTAGTGACAAAGAAGTGTTTGAATCCATGCCACCTCTATTGTGCTTTTTGACTGTATAGTCCTATCATCTTGAAGCACCAGATATGGAATTTCAGTACTATTTTTTCACTTGTACATTGATTCTTGCATTTCAACCTTATTTGCAGTCCAATGGTATATATTTTATGCTCTCTATTTTACAGATTTAAAAAAATGGGGTTCAGTAGTTTCTTTTCCTAAACTTGAATTAAAGTTTTATCTTAGCTAAGAAAAATAAGAAAACAAAAATACATTCAAATTATCAAAGACTTTTAACTCCTTACTCTTTGCAGTCTCTTTAGTTTTGCTAGTGTGATTTGCTTTTTATTTTAATATTTATATTAGTTTTCTTTCTTTACTGAGAATGGATGGTAGAACACAGAGCACATATTTAACAGAATATTCTACTTCTTCAAAGTAATTCAAATACTTGAATTTGTTATTGCACTTAAAATCACAACTCTTTGTCCATTTAGCTATAATCTGTCCTTTTAGACAGATGTGGGGAACATTGTTTTATTCATTCATAAAATTCTTGATACAAAATTGCTGTTCCTAGAGTTAGTTCAATATAACTCACCAATAAGAGGCTTTACTGATTGTAGGATGTCCCACTAAGTTCCAGTTGTGACAAGAGCACCATGGAGAGCACAGCTCCATAAACAACAACAGAAGTGGCTTCACGGTTCTCCCCTGAATTCTCATTGGGATATTTTAAAAAAAAGTTTTCCAGAGATGCCAGAAACCTGGGCACAGTTTCTCGATTCAACTTTCCATTTTCCCCTGAGTTCTGAGGACCATCTCTTACCCAAAGGATTATTTCATAGACTCCATTCCCTTAATCAGGTTATCCACATAATTACCTCTGTGATTCTGACACTGGATGGACAAATAAGAAAAATGACAGGGTGGAATTCTTAAATTAACCAATGAAAGTTTTTCAATATTTGCACCCACCCCCTGGCCTAAGGGAAGTTGTCAGGACACAATTTCACACCAGAGCCAAACACACCCCCAGACACCGTCACTCTGTCATTCCTCCCTTAGTACATTCCTTTGAATAACTTGTAGATATTTTAGGACAGTAAATCTCAAAATCCACATGTGAGAGACTCTGTATCACTTTGTGTTGGCAGACGATATGTTTACCTTCAAGGTAGGCCAGTCTGATGTTGTATTCCGCTGATAATAAGGAAAGACCCACCCAGAAAAGAAAAAAAATGAGAGCTAGAATTCACAAATATGGCCCTTAAGAGTTCACAAGTCATGCTTTTTCTCAACTCACTGAAGCACAGGGCAAAAGACGCCAAGAGTCAAACCATCTTTCGTACAGAGGACTCAAGCAGGGGAAAATATTTGCTCCGTGGGATGAGTCCCATTTCCAATCCCCACCAGGATCTTTACATTTATGTCAGAGGTAATTATAAAGGAATGTGGCAACTGTGTGGCATTTCTCCCAATCAATATTAAAAAGAATCCCTGTTCCACTCTGTGGGATTCCATTCACCTTGCAGTTAGTGATATAACAAGTCAGCAAATGAACAATGGGTCTAAAAATAATGCACAAATAGGAAAGAAAGTAGGTTCACCAAAATTTCTTCTCTAGCAGGGTATTAATAAGCAGAACTCCCACTTCAGAGTTTATATATGTCTAAGTTGTTCCAAGATTTTGCAATTGCTGTATATTATTTTTGCAAATGAAAATTAGTTTAAAGAGCATTCCTTACAGAAAGTGGAATCAGGATCAAGGTCTGACATTCTGGAAATATATTTCCTAGAATGATCTATTTTAAGTTTGTAAAATTATCTTCAATTTGCCAAGTAAGGTACTAATAAAAGATGTAAGAAAACTGGATTGTTCCCTCTAAAAGTCAATATCATGAAACAAAAACTAAAAAAGGGAAGACAGGGAGGTTGCTCTACACTTAGAGACTTGGCATTCTAAACACAAAA
>RJWH01009580.1:0-21760 GCA_004363575.1 Solenodon paradoxus | reverse complement strand
TGGGGTCGCGGTCCCCTTCGACCCCGGAGTCGCCGCCGCCGCCACCGCGGGGCTCTGGAGTTCGGGGAGCTGGATCTGGTCCCGGCTCCCTCAGGCCTCCGAGTTCCTGGCCAATGGCTGGAGCCTCGCCGGCCCTGCCCACCCACCCTCTTTGCAGCCCCCTCCTTTCTCTCCTTCAGAAGTTAATTTAACAACAACAAAAAATACTGCGAAATCCCCATGTTCCTTGCTCTGAGCTGCAAAGGTGGGGAACCCTCCACGTCGGAAGAGTTTATTTTTCTCGCGCTGTGCTTCTGACGCTCGCTATGCTTTGCTAGTGGGAGCGTGTCTGTCGGACCCGCCTGGTGCGCCCGGACGGTCGGGTGCACCCGGGTTCGCGACGGGTGGCGCTTCCCTGCTACAAAGTTTGCGTGGTTTTGGCACGCACCCCCCCTTTCCTTCCTTCCTTGCACATCTCTCTTTTCCATAGCTGGGACGTCCACCCAGCGACCCTTAGGGACCGTTGCTGTGTTTTGCAGATGGACATCCCAGGTGGGGGGAGGCAGGGTGAAGGGCACCCTCAGGAACTCCCAGACTCCCTGGTCCGGGCGCAAGCTGTCCCCGGGGCGGCGCCACTCTCCTGCCCCTGTTCTGCAACGCGCGCAGCCCTGTCCTGGGCGCCTCCTGGCTGGTCACCTGTTCCCTCGCCCCTGGCCCAGGCACCGACAGCCAACGTCCGGCAGAGGGCCCCTTTGGTCCAGAAATGTGGCACCTCCAGGGCAGGGAGAGGCCTGGGCAAGGAGCCCTGCAGGTGCGTCCTGTTCTGAAAGAAAACAAAATATTTTCATGTGAAACTTTCCCTTTGTGTTTTTCTTCCTCCTCCTGCTCCTTTCTCTTGGGTCGTTTTCCAGGGTCAGCTCTGTGTCTCCTTCCCCCGGGCCCCACCGCAGCCCTTGCCTAGCCCTGTCGTGGATCCGGCCCTGTTGGGACCCCGGGCTGTGTGCAGTGCGTTTGGCACACCCCTGCACAGCATCTGTGCAGGCCTGACCTCACCCTGGCGGGAGGGAGGGAGGTAGGGATGGCCATCTGGCCGCAGGTCCACAGTGAGTCACGAGGCCAGACCTGCTGGTCTGCTCCCCAGGCGTAAGACACACCCTGGTTGTGTCTGCTCCTCTGTGTGCTCACCCGGGGTCCTGTCGTCTACCCGTCCTCTGGCAGATGAGAACCATGGGGGTTGGGATCCCCCCAGAATCCCACAGCCGGCCAGGCACTGTGCGTTTCTGGAAGTCCCAGCTGCCGCTCAGACGTGTTTCATTCGGCTCCCTCTCTGGAAAATCCTGCCTCCACGTAGGACTGTAGAGGGCCCCTTGCCCACTGGGGCCAGCTCCTGGGGGCCTGCACTTTGACCTCGAGGGTCACACGAAGACCTCCTCTGAGTCCTGCCCTGTGGGCACAGTGGAGGCAGGTGTATAACTCTGGGGTCAGTGGTGTAGGGTTAGGGGGCTCTGCTTGATGGCTCTGGTCCTGAAGGGACCAGCCAGGTGCCAGCTTACTCCTTGGGGACATTGTCAGGCACTGGAGTTGATTCCCAAGGACAAGCGGTAGAAGGCAGACTGGTCTGTGTCCAGAGGGGTCAGGGACCCTACCTCCTGGCCCAGCAAGGGCAGGCACCAGATTGGGGCGGAGATGGCTGAAGGCAGTGAGGGTCGTGCAGGCAGGGGTTGGAGCAGGGTCCTCTTGGTGGGGGTGTCCTGGGGGTGCTGCCCACCAAAGTGCAGGGGAGCAGGAGCCAGAGGAAGGAGCTGGCTCCAGCCCCTCCCTCCTTACTCTCCACAGCTCTGCCTGGCAAGGGGCTCCCAGGCAGGAACCCAGCTCCAGTTACAGCCCAGAAACCCAGAGGCTGGCCTGGGGGAGGGTCACGTGGGCCATAGCAGCCCTCCTGGCCTCCTCCCCAGGCTTCAACCCAACCCGCCAACTTCTGCCCTGATACTGCTCTCCTTCACCCACAGAAGGCCCCCCAGACCAGCCTGCCCGAGGCAGGGAGGGGACTCCCCTGCCTGACCTGACCCTCCTCTGGGCATGGTTAGCAGGTGCTGCTTCCATCTGGTTCTCTGAGGGCTGCAGGGATGTCTGTGCTGTGGGCTGGGCATTGGCCTGATGCCCTCCTGGTGGGAGGGGCCCGCCCAGCCTCTGGCACGTTTGGGTTAGACCTGGAGCAAGGCAGGTTGAACACTTTGGGCTGGACTGGCTGGCCATAGGGACCAGCACATCTGCCCCCCAGCCCCCTGCCCCCCGGGTATGTTTTCAGGTAAGACCCCTGGCAGAGTCTCTGGGTTCTGCTCACAGAGGGCTTCCCAGATGCTGGAGCCTGGGTGGGTCTGCTGCTTGTTGGGGAGGTGCTGGCAGAGGGGTCCGGGCTCCCCAGCACCTCCTGGCCTTCAGGCCTCCTTCCTCAAGCCACTACCCAGTGGGGCTCCCGGGAAGCTGTGCTCCTTCACAGTGGTGGGGGTGTCCCTGCTGGGCTGCTGCATGGTCCTAGGGCATGTCTGCAGGTGGCTTGGGCAGCGGGGCCCTGCCAGCTGTCAGGTCTGCGGTCTGTCCCACCCCTGCATCCTCAGGCAGCCTGGTGGTCTGGCCGGAGGAAGGAACTCTAGATTACCCTGTGGGAGTCGGCGCGTGGCAGTGTCCGGAGAGGCCTCTGGGTGCCAGCCTCTGTGAACTGGGTGCCCGAGCATCGAGGCTTCTTTCTGTTCCTGAGATGGAACTCTGCCTGAGTTCTCCCTCAAAAGCTGTGCTGAGAGGTTTCCAGGAGCCCCCAGACGGCAGCCAGCTCCGCTACTTAGTTCCAGAATGTTCCATCACCCCAGAAACTTCATACCCTCCCCCGGCAACCACGAATCTACTCTGTCTGTGAATTTGCCTCTTCTGGGTGTTTTACATTCGTGGAATCCTGCGTAATGCGGCCTTCTGGTCTGGGTTCTCAGCCAGCAGCGTTTAAGGGGAAGCATGTTCTGTGACCGGATGGCTTTGGATTGGTGGCCACCGTTTTTAATCCGTCCATCAGCAGCTGTGCGTTTGGATGTCTCTGCCGTCTGGTCCTTGTGCAAGGCAGCGGTGAGTGTCCTTGAGCGGCGGGTTCAGGGTGCACACCCAGGTCTGTGTCCGACTCCGCGCGTCCTCTGAGCTCAACCTTCTGCGGAACCACTGAGTTATTCCCACGGTCGGGTCCACCACAGGCACGAGGGCTCCCCTTCCGCCCTCTCGGCAGTCCTGGGGTTCCCTGGTTGTTTCATCTCATTCTGGTTGTTGGTGGGAGGCCCTGTCTCCTTGTGCTTTGCTTTGCATTTCCCTAATGACAGTGGTGCTGAGACCTTTCCCTGGGCCTCCAGGCTGCGGCTCTGTGTGCTTCAGGGGAAATGACTGTTCTGTCCCTTTGCCCACTCTGTGTCGGGCTGTCTCTGTCATGGGACCCCTGGCAGGTGCCGGAGCCTCGCGGGCTGAGCCCTGTTCCTTGGCTGAGCCCACCACTGTCTCAGCCCCAAGGGGCCACACTGGCATCTTCCCAGCATGTCTTCCTTCTGTTTGGGGCCTGCCCTGGCCTGGCTGTGGGGGAGTGTGATAGGGTGGTGTTCTGGTCACAAGAGCCTAGCCGGGGTCCTGGTGGGCGGCTTAAGGGTGATGCCCTGAGTGATTAGCTTCCATGGTGTGCTGTGAGGACCCCGTGGGAGACAGTTGTGGAGAACCCTGGGGGGCAGTCAGCCTGGTCCCTTTGGTCCCCAGGGTGTGCCATTCCGCTCTGAGGGTCTGGGTCTGGCCCTTCTGCCCCGTCAGCCCCTGTGCCTTCCCCAGACCTGCAGGATCCTGCTCCAGCCCCAGAGCAGAGCCGCTTAGCAGCCAGGGACCAAGCTTGGGGCCTGGCCTCGTGTGCCCGTGGGCGGTATAGGGCTGGAGGTGCAGGGCCGCCACCTGGCTCCCCTCAGCTGTGCAAGCATTGTCCAGTCACAGCCAGCAGCCGTGTGGACAGGGGACAGCTGTCCTAATCTCACTCCTGTCCTCGTTGCTGTGGCCTAGCTCCCAGGAGCCCACTGGCACCAGAGGGCCTGCATGAACTCCTAGGGTGGCTGTGGCCGAGGCGCCCGCCCAGGGGCCGGGCACTATGGAGGACAATTGCAGAAGTGTGTGGGCCGCTTTCCCCTGGTAAAGAGTGCACTGGGGCACTCCTCGGAGTGGGCAGAGGGCCGGTGAGCCTATAAGAAAGAGCCTGTCTTGGTTTTCCTGGAGTGGAAAGAAGACACCTGTCAGCAGAACCGTGCTGCCCGCTGTCCCGCCGGGTCCTGCCCGCTGGGAGCTTGCAGTGCTCACCCTGCCTGTGGCCGCAGGACCAGGAGGGGTGTGCCAAGGCCCAGTTGAGGGCTGTCGGGAGGGTGACCCGTGCCTGGTGGGTAAGGTCCTGCTGCAGCTCCCACTGAAGCCCCCCTCTGGGAGGCCAGGGGCCCCTGGGGGGACCCTCCAAACTGCTCTGGGCTTCGTGGGGTCCCTGTCCCCCCAGGCTGCTGCTCTGCACAAGGCAGTCCTGGGCCCTGGTTGCCACCCTGTCTTCCCCAAAGTGAGGCCTAGACTACAAGCCTGGATGTGGGAGGGCATCTCTGTGGGCAGCAGGCATGTGCAGAGGGCAGAGGGCCAGGTAGGGCCGGGGCGGCCTGAGCAGGCCTTCCTCAGTGGGCTGGGGCTGCACCAGCAGGACAGCGGTTCTGCCCGGGCAAGGCCGACCTGGTGACCCTTGGCCCGGCCCACCGTCCCAGCACGTCTTGCTGGCCCGGAGTCTCCAGCTGCACGAGGAAACTCAGCTGCCCAGCTGGCCGGCCCTGTGCCTGGAGCCAGCAGTCAGAAGAGGGAATAGAAAAGGAAGCCTCAAGCTGTGTTTGTTTTTCTCAGCGAAACCTGCAGCTGACGCAGCCAGGGGAAGTGGCCTGGAGATCTGGCCCACGAGGCCCTGCTGTCAGGGACCCCAGACCACAGGCCGTCAGAGCTGTGTGGGGAGCCTGGGTCTGCCCCGTGGGATAGACAGAGACCTGGGCCCGCCCCTAGCTGGGCAGTGGGCACCGAGGCCCCTGGTTCCTGCTCCTGCCCAGTGTCTCTCTTTTGGGCTTCCTCTCCCTCCTGTCCCTCTGAGGGACACGCTGTTGGTGGGCGTGTAGTCATCTCTGAGACTGTGGGACTAGGCACAGAGGTGGCCAGGCCACTCCATTCCTCCAGGAGGCCTCTGTGGGCACCCTGTGCCCAGCTCCAGGTGCTCCCATCCGGCTCCTGCACCAGCTTCCACAGACAGCTGGCTGGCAGCTCTCAGGGTCTGGGTCACACCCCTCTGCTTGCTCTGGAGCCTGAAGGCTACAGGACACCAGGACTGGTGGGCGGTGCTGGGCCCTGGTTCAGCTGGGTCCAGGGTCTGCGTTTGTCTGTGGTGGCCGGCCAGGCCAGGCACGCCCCTCCAGCGCTGGTCGGGCCAGAGCTGGATGTGACTGAGGGCTCTGTGCCCTAGAATGCCGTGCCGTGTGTGCCCTTGGCCCCTGAGGTGGGGAGCTCGGACCTGGTGGCTCTCACAGCTGATGGAGGTGACAGCCGCTATAGACAGGGCTGTGCTACCATCCCACCGCCCAGCAGACCCCCGACACTCCCGTGCCCCATCCTCCTAAGCCCCCTGGCACCTGGCCCCCACCACCTTCTGGCTCTATGGGCCGCCACCTTCCGGGCTCGGGTGGAAGACTGGACATAGGGAGGACTGAGGGTTAATCTCAGAACCAGTTTCTCTGCCCTGGAATTTGTTTTGAATTTGATTCACACAGAAATTAAGTGTCTGTGGGGCTGAGGCTTCCTTGGCAGGGGCTGCAGCTTCTGGAACTCATCTTCACTCCCAGCGCAGGGCCTCACTCCCCGTGCCTGGGAGCCAGTTTGTGGGCTGGGTGTCTCCCGGGGTGGCCCAGTCTGCCAGTGGCAGAGGGGCCATTGGAATCAGTCCCCAGACCCCACAGGGAGGACGGTGGGGTGACATGGCCCAGGCCATCCTGGGCACGACCCCAAGGCTGCCCAGGCACAGATGTGAGGGACTGTGACTGGCTAGTTGCCTAGAGGGGTAACCCTGTCCCCAGGCCATGGGGCATGGCGACCTCAGGACTGGTCCTTGGAGGGGTGGCCCTCCCCTCATCTGTGTGTCCTGAGCCCTGTCCTGCACCCCTCAGGATGGCTGGGCCGCTGTGGGTGACTCGCGGGTGGCCCCACAGCCGAGGGATCCAGTACAGGAGGGTCTGTGTCAAGGCTTACCTGATGCATCTGCCAAGAGACTCAGGCCCCCACTGCAGGTTCTGATTGGAGTGGCCTTGCACCCTGGCCCCCTACACCCAGACACTCAGGGGGCATCCTGAGGATCACACTCTGGCACAGTTCTCGCTGTGCCGTCGGGAGCGAGATAAGCGTGGGGTGTCTGTCAGCATGTGGACAAAAAACTGACCCAGCAAGTGTGGAAAAACCAAACAGCACGAGTGGGGCTGTGAGTAGTCCACTGAGTTGAAAGCAGATTTTGCACAAATGGGAGAATTAGCAACCTGCGTGATCCGTCAGAAGGAATTGCCTGGAGCGTGGCAGACAGAAGCACAGAGGCAGCAGGAGAGCTGGGGACAATGCAGAGGGCCAGCATGAGACCGTGGGGCACCAGGAGGCGGCCGTGAAGGTCTGCATCCCTGGCATTGCCAGGAAGAGTCGGAAAGCCCTGGCTAGCCCACCGGAGAATCCCGGTCAGCCGGACATGCGAGGCTGAGACCACAGGCCGAGTCCACTCATGCGGCTGAGACCACAGGCCGAGTCCACGCAGCGCGGCTGAGACTACAGGCAGAGTTCACGCAGCACAACGGCCGCAGCTGACCACGCACGAGTGCGCCAGGCTGTGTGAACACCTTCTGTAAAGGGAGGTGAAGAACAGAATTTCAGATGGACTGAGAGTCGCTCAGAACGAGGTGGTGCTGTGCTCGGGGAAACTGCACGGGGCGGAGCTAGAGCCACAGGTAGCTCCCGTGGGCACCCAGGTCAGCGGCTCCACATGGAGTTCCCTCCGGGGGAGCCCCCAGGACTGTGCTCAGGCCTCGGGTCACCCAGGGGGACAGCGTTGACCCATGTTGGACGTGGTGTGCATGACAGACCCGTGTGGTTAGGTCAAGAATAAGCAACTTAAATACTGAGTTCCTTTGGCCTATGAACATGAATATATCTTTATTTATTTAGGTCTTAATTTTCCCTCAGCTATGGTTTATAGTTTTTAGCTTGGTGATTTTGTGCAACTTTCTTAAGGTTTATTCATGTTTGATGTAAGAAAATTCTGTTGTAAATAGCTTTATTGCATCTTATTTTCTAATTATCCATTAGTAGTAGATAGAAATTCAGTAGGGTTTCTTTCGTATATAAACCTTTGTCAATTACCCTTGCTAATTTAACTTGATTATTATCATTTATATTATCTTTTGTTTGATGTTTTATGTCCACAATCCTGTCATCTGTGAAGAAAGTTTTCCATACTCCTTTCCAAACACTGTAGCATTCTTTTAATTTTCTTTTCATATTGCACTGCCTACAACATAGTTTATAATGATGACTGGAAATGCTTATAGTTGATATCCTTTTCTTGTTTTTGATCTTATGGGGCAAATGCTAATACTTCACTTAATTATGACATAACCCATGGTTTTTGAGGGTAGATCTTTTTTCCTGAATTTTGAGAAATGCCCGATAGTCATTTCTTCTGGTTTAATAATTACTCATTCTATTCTGTTCACCAGTTTCATAAATTCAGATGTTCTCTTTGTTTTTTCTATAGTATTGCAAGAATCTCCACCAAAGCTTATTTATAATTGTAGTTGTTTTTAAGCCATTATAGAATGGAAGTGGAAATTTAATTGTAGGTTTTTCCTTATATTATGATCTTGAGTAAATTTCTTCAATTTTCCACATCTGCAATTTTGAATGTAGCTAAATGAACCACAAAATAGTTTCCAGATACTATTCAGTAAGAGATGAGATTAATATAAGCATCTTAGTATATGGACAGTTATTTTCTTTTTAGACATAATTCACATACACAAAATTTCAAATCATGTGTATAGTTTGTTGTGTTTTATTATGCAGATACCTGTATAATCTCCATTCGATTCAAAGTATAAAATTGCTCTTTTAAATCTTTTGTGTCTTTTAGAGTCAATACCTGTTCCCCCAGTCACAAAATTTATCATTGTTTGAATTTCTGTCACCACAGATTTATTTTTTTACCCCCAATCTGAAAGTTTTTATAAAAGTATGTAAAGTATTTTTAAAGCTTTATATATCATGTAGTATTTTTTTCTTTTAGCAGACTCAATGAACTCTTTTCTTGTATAAACCTATGTTTTTCATATAAAACGTTGTAGCCCAAGATCTTCTGTGTCTGTGTCTTTCATTCCACATTATGTCTTTGAGATCCTCCAAGATGCTGCTCATGCTTTCATATCAGTAGAACATCAGTTTCTTAATCCATACAGTGAAAGAGTTTAGACTAGTTGAGCTCTAAGGATTTGTTGAATTCTGACCTTCAGCTAAACACTCTTTCCATTGTTTTGCAATAATTAAAATGCAGGAATTCTGACCTGTATCAGTTGCCATGATACTGTGACAATACTGGGAATGACAACCTTGAATATGTAATCCAGTGAGAGCATTGACATTGCATGTCTGGGCCAGGATCATTTGATGCACCTGTGTTATGTAAGAACAGAAACCATATTCTATCTCAAGATGCCGTCACTGACTTCTGAGTCCTCCCAAAACCAGGATTCTTCCTGTATGACTTAAGTTGACTTGCAATTAAAAAATTATTGCTAAAGTGGCTTAAAATAGGACTCTAGAGAAAAACTCCCTCTTCATTTTGTTTAGGAATTCATTGTGTGATGTCTAATCAGAGTCCACTCATATTCAATCCTGGTGCTTTTCTTCTACCTCTTGGACAAGCCTTATGCTCTCTGAGTCTGTGTTTCCTCACCTAGAAATGGAGGTAATGAGAGCTATCTCACAGGTTTGTCATGAAGAACCGAATGAGATAATGCATGCAGCGTGCCCAGTGTTCCTGGAATTTGAGTAGTGTTTCTCAAAGATGACTATTAATGCTGGTGTTTCTTGGTATTTTGTGCTCCTGAGACTGCAGTTTCTCACTAAAGTTCCCTTTGAATGCCAGCTGAGTTTGTTTACGTTTCCTGGCACAAAAGTAGGTGTAAGTAGTGAGTAGTGAACAGCCACATGATTTTTAATCAATCCTGTGAAGAGGGAAAGTTTCGACAGAGAATGATGTGAGACAGTTAAATATGAAGAGTGATCTAGGGGATGAGAATCAGGTTCAGCAACTTCCTGAGTCATAAGACATTTCATAATTTTTATTGTGACTTTTGGAAGAAACAAAATAGTTTAATGATGTAGAAGTATGTGTTTTTCATTCAAACTATTTCTGTCACTTTTAAATTCCTTCAACTCTCTTCTCCCAAAGTTCTTCATATGGGAAAGCAACATGAAAATGGAATTAAGGAAACAGGGCTGGTATCAGAGTAGTTGGATTTGAGTCCTCACATTACCATTTGTATCTGAACAAATTGATTAATTTACCTGCTCTTTGGCTTCTTGATCTATATAATGAGCTATGTTTTTTATGAGGATTGTTAACATAAGATCATTTTTAACCATGCCTAGCACAGAATAATCAGTCAACAAACGTTAACTATTATTCACTTAACAGGTAAAATTATACCTCTTTAGATTGGTGAGGGTACTTAAGGGAGATCAGCAAGATTAAGTGACTGACAGATTTTAATAATACTTCTAGTCCTATAGCTGTATCAACAGTATAATTTATGAAAAGAGGGCTGAAGCTAGATGAGATTTAAGGAAAAATAAAAATCACCAATAGCAAAGTAATATACTACTATTTTTAAAGGGAAGTATAAGTACAAAGAGTGGACAAAGTTACATTTTTGATTTATGGTATCTATGTAAAAGAGTGCTTTATTCTTGCTCTGAAATAAAGAAAACCAAGTTGGAATTCTCAAGTCAAACTGTAAAATTATAGGGTGATAGTGATAATAATTGTAAATACATTTTGATGGAGTAAAATTTAAACGTGTGTTGTGTTGTCTGTGTGTGTATAGAAACAGACTATATCACTCATTTGGCATATTATTTTAGAGATTAAAGGACTAGTTGCCTCTTTTTTTGTTCTCACACTTACATATCTAACAAGGTAAAATCAATGCTATCTACATTTCTCTAGCAACATCTGATTGGGTATCCAATGAGAGTAAATACTTGTTGATAAGGGAAAAATTTCATTTTTTACAGTTAAGTACCTCGAATGTATTTAAAATTATGAATGTTTCCTGATCTAAGCAAACCAATTTCTGTCATTAATGCTGACTACAAACTTTATAAAACATTATCACATTATTATAGCTGATGGTTCCAACTCTCAAAATTTGTGCTGTGACTTCTCAGCTACATTCCTAAAATATTTTAAATGCACGGAAGCACATTAAGTGAAGAACATGAGTTTAAAATTAGACTAGTTAGATGAGGCAACTTCACCATTTGTCATCCATGAAACAGTAAAATTAAAAAAAAAATTTAAATTTAAATTTAAAAAACTTTAAAAATTTTTTAAAATTCCTTTGCCTTAGTTGAGGTTAAACTTTTTTTATGGATTTACTTTGAAAATTGCCTAGATAATGTTTGAAGATTCCTAAGATTTAGCAGATTCTCAGTAAATCTCAACTATTATTAGTTCCACACAAAAAATTAGAGTATGTAGATGGGGAATGAAAACATAAAATCGTCATTGTTCACAGAGAACATAATTGTTTATGGATAAAATCCAAAAGAATTTTCCCAAAACTAACTTTCCTGAAACTAGTAATTATAGAAAAGTTCCAGGATATAAGGTTTAGATACAAAAATAAATAACTTTCCTATATAACAACAATGAACAAGTGTGCTTAAAAAGATGAAACAATACCATTTATATTAACAACCAAATAAATAAAATATTCTTAGGAAATACTCTAACAAAATACGCACAAGATCTGTATCAAAAAACTATAAAGCTGATAAATCAAATGCATAAAGAGATGTTCCATATTCATATGGCCAAGATGTCAGCTATTCTCAATTTCCTCTAAAGAGTCAAAGCAATCCCAATCAAAATCTCAGCAAGGTATTTTATAATAGTGACAAACTGATTCCAAAGTTTATGGGAAAGACTAAAGACCCAAAATAGCCAATACAAATTGGAAGAACAAAGTTAGAAGACTGACACTAACTTGTAATAAAACTATACTGATCAAGAGACAGTAGCATGGGTGAAAGTTTAATAGACAAATAGATCAATGGAACAGAACAGAACCCAGAAATAGATCCACAGAAATACAGACAATTGATCTTGGACAAAGGAATAGAAAGCAATATAATGGAACAAACATATTCTTTTAAATAAATGGTGCTGGAACAACTGGACCACGATATGCAAAAATATGACACAGACCTTATATCCTTCAAAAGCAATGATTTTAAATGGATAACATACCTAAATTTAAAACGTAAAAAATGTACAATTTCTACAAGATAACAAGAGAAAAGAGCCTAGGTGATTTTAGGTATGGCTCTGACTTTTTTAGATAAAACACCAATGATCCATGAAAGAAATAAGTGGTAAGATGGACTTCATTAAAATGAAAGTTTTGCTCTGCAAAAGACAATATCAAGAGCATGGGAAGATAAGCCACAGACTGAGAAAAATTTGCATATCTGTTAAAGGATGGTTCTCCAAAATATATAAAAACTCTTAAAATTCAACAATGAGAAAATGAACAATTAATCAAAAAGTAAGCAAAGACAATCTTCACTAAAGAAGATATATAAATGGCAAATAAACACATGAAAAGCTATTCCATGTCTATTTCAGCAGGGAAATGCAGACAATAAAATACTACTGCTATCTATTACAAGGGCCAAAATATAGAACTCTGAGAGCATCAAATGTTAGTGAGGTTAAGTAGCAAAAAATTCTCTCATTTGTTGCTGATGGGAATGTGAACTTATACAGACACTTTGGAAAACAGCTTGATAGTTTCTTACAAAACTAAATATTGTCTTAATATGCAATTCAGTAATATTGCTTCTTGGTATTTACTAAAAAAGTTGAAAATTAGGTTCACACAAAAACCTGCATATGGATGTTTACAGGATCTTTTTTTCTAACTACCAAAGTTGAAACCAAGCAAGGTGTCCTTCAGTACATGAATGGATAAATGAACTGTGGTACATCTAGACAACAGAAATACGATTCAATTCTAAAAAGTGGTGATTTATTGAGTCATAAAAACGTAATGGAGGAAATGTAAGTGCATATTACTAACTGAAATAAACCAACTGAAAGAGACCTATACTATATGATTCCAACTATGTGGCTTGCTGGAAAGGGCAAAAGTATGGGAGCCAGTCAAAAGACCAGCAGTTGCCAGGGCTTTGAAATAGGGTTATGGATGAATAAGTGAATCATGAAGAATTTTTATTAGAGTGAAACACTTCCTATGACAACACTAATGGATACAGATGATGATGCATTTGCTCAAAGAATGTATAATATCAGGAGGGGAAACTATGGACTTTGGGTGATTATGATGTGTTGATGTTGGTTCATCAAGTAGAACAAAAGTTCCACTCCAGTGGAGGCTGCTGATAATAGGGGAGGTTAATCATGTGTATGGGACGGGGATATAAAGGAAATCTCTCTACCTTCTCTATTTTGCTGTGGCCCTAAATCTGTTCTTAATAAAAATAATCTTCATTTTTAATATAAAATTGATCTTACCTTGTGACACCCATCTACAAAATTCCTTCTACAATTCTTGCCAGCCTTAGAATCATTATCCTCATCATCATCTCTGCTTTGGAAAGTTGTTTAGATTTGGGTACTGATTACGTACTAGAATCTGTGTGAATCCTTAGATCTTGACACGATCCTGGTTTTGAGTATATCTTCTTGTTCCTCCATTTGTAACTGTAGAAATAAGAATTTTAAAGCTAGACACAGACAAACTGAATTTGAATCCAGACACTGGCATCTCATATATAAGGGATCTTAAAGATTTCATTTAACCTACTTCCATCTATGAAAAGGTGATGTTAGTATAAGAATTGCTGATAATAGCTTCAATACTTATAACGCAGGACCTGGCACAGAGTATGTACTCAATAGTTGATAATGATCATGATAATGAGGATGACCGTTTTCTGTTAACTGAGCTGAAAGGGAGTAGAAAAAGTTTCTTTTAATGCTTCACCCCAATCCGAATGAAATCATTTATTCACCACATGTGTATTTTTCCTAATCTTCTAGGTGACTGGCATCTAATCCACAAATTCTGTTTTACGCTTTTACCTATTTATAAATAAGACATTCACCGATCAGATGTCTTATGGGTTGTTAGTAGAAAATAATAAATTGAAATAAGGATCCTGGAAGTAAATTACCTAACTTTGCATCTGCCATTAACTGTGTAAACTCAGGCAAGTTATTCTCCCTCTCCTTGCCTCAATTTATTCATATATAAATTCTGGATGATAACGGAACTATTTCATAAGTCATTTTTAATTATACAAATAGCACATATAGAAAGTACTTAGTATGGTTGCTGGAAATTCTATGCTCTCAGTATTAGCTTTAATTTTTATTATTAATTTATTCTTCGCTCTTTCTGCTAAACCTCTTCTCAACATCCCCCCAAAATATTTAGTATTAATTGACCAAAATAAGGATCATCTGTATTTAATGACCAAAAAGAGGATTGGAAAGAAAAAAGGCTTTAAAGGAAAGATACTAATAGTACCGTGAGAGTTTGTAGAAATCAGATAGTTCATACACTGTGCGAGTGTGAATTGATACTCTTTCTGAAGAGCAAATATAAAGGGTCCAAAATATTTTAAATGGGCATACCTTTAATATGAAAGTCCATGCCTTTATTGCAATTAAATAATATATCAAATGCGCTAACCTGAATATAAAAGTTCGATAAATGAATAAATCTCAATAAGAGAAAATAACAACATACACATACACCGAAGAAAATGGTGTAATAAACAACAAACAATTCACAATGCAGCTATAAGACTGGAACCCATCAGTCCTTGAATCCTAACTCTCCCCTACAATAACGTATTTTAGTGATTATATCCAGATTCAATGTCTCAAGCCAAAAAACCATGATTTTTATCTCCTTATCTAAATTAAATTATTCAATAAATCCTGTTAATTCTTCCTTGACAACATACTCTGAGTTTCTCCACAGCTACCAACCAACCCAAGCTGCTGCAATCTCATATGAACTGGTGCTCTGGTCTCATCAGTTTCTTGCTTCTGTTCCAGTGTAGTATCAATCAATTTTTCACAGTGGTTTGAGATATCTTTTAAAGATATAAATTGGATCAATTAAACTAACTTCTTTTAACTTCTGATGTAAAATATTGCATCAAATGTCACATATCAGTCAAGAGTCGCTGGACCTGAGCCAGTCGCTGGACCTGGATGCTCAGCACAGTGCTCATGCTGGCTCTGAATCTCTTCATCTACACACTCCCAACAGGGAGGTCAGGAGGTTCTGCTGAAAAAAGGGAAAGAGAAGTAAGAAGACCTCGAGAACTTGGGGATTCAGCTGTCCATAAGTGTTGGCGCCTCATGGAGGGCGATCATCCAGGAGTTTGAGTCCCTGGCCTAGACCACCAGGAGCAGTTGTGCTAGCTTGGTGACCTTGGGAATGACCTCACTATAGCAGAGCAGGATACTGTCTTCAGTTGTCACAGGAGCTAGTGATGTTAGATCCAAAGTTTAAAGTGAAGGGAAGGACTACAATGACGGTTTTCATTCACTCAAGTCTTTCTTCCCAGGGTGACACAAGTATAATTTGCCTGATGTGTTGTCAAGAAAATATACTTAGTTACTGGACATTTAATTTCATTTTCTTCTTTGATACACAATAATTTATTTTAAGTCATCTTCAGAGAAAAATACCTACTATTCAAAATCACCACCTATTGGTAAATTACCTATCATGGAAACATAAAGCAAAAGCTAAAGTTTCTTTTGAGAGTTGATCCTTTTTTGCCAAATTATGTTTATCAGAATGACTAATTTACAGGATTTCATGTCAGAGAAATGTGTTTCTCAACACCCTACCGTAATGAGAGAAAATTGAGATTTTCTTCGATTTTTAAATGATTTTAATAGAAATCATTTGGCATTATTATTATTTCAACCTTGTGACTTTGGAAGTTTTCAAAAGTTTTTTATGAAGAGCTAGCTCACTGACAAATATATGTTTTCACTGTCAAATTATTTTTGAGACTGACTCTATAAAGGGAAACTTCCAGGCCTGAGATGACAACAATAATGTCCATTTCCAAAACATTTGCCCTGATTCTAACTCAGGAAAAACCAGGAGAAGTCCCCTTCACCCACCAAACATATGGGCACCCCTCTACTTGGGGCCCCCACTTCCCAGAGGGAACAACCTCCTTCAGATCTCACCTGGGCATACTTCTGGGTCCCCCTCGCCTCCCCTTCCCTCTTATACTTGCGAGAAGGCCTCCCTGTCTTGTTTTCCCTGTGATATTTTGATTGTGTGTAGACCAAGTCTCCCCTCATAGCTCCTCTTGCTCAGCATCTTCCGAGATAATCCTGTGAATTTTAGGGTCACTTATCTGGCTAAACAAAAAAAATGTGAAAATTTCACATAATTTTTATTAAATTTAATAAAATAACAGAACTCACAGCTTAGACTTCCATATAATGAGTCAATCCCATGCATTTAAGATTATTTTAATTGAAATTTGTGCTGAGATCATGCAGATTCACAGATAGTTATAAGGAATAACCTAAGAGGTCCAGTGTAAACCACTCCCAGTTTCTGACAATGGTGACACCCTATACAATTAAAGTGTGGTGTGGCCCTGACCTATCAGTGGTGACACATGTACCAGTTGTACTCAAAATGTAGCTCCTATTGTGCCCTTTGCAACAATCTGGATGTAACTAGAGGGGATCCTGTTAAGCAAAATAAGTCAGAAAGGAAGAGAAATACATGATGGGTTTCCCTCATGTGTGGAATATAATGAAGTGAAACAAATAAATGAATAAACTCCAGCAAGAACTCACAGGGCATATGATGCTAGCTGCCATGGGAGTGGAAAGGGGGAGGGAGGTAGATAGAGAGGAAAAGATGGTAAAGGACATCAAAACTCTGCTGATGGGTATGGTGTGAAATACAGAATGAGATGCAATTTCATTACCAAAAATGTTATGAATATAAAAAGATAAATTATAGGAAGGATTATTTTATTCACATAACCCATGCAATTTAAGATAGAACAATTTTGTCCTAGTAGAATTTAGAAAAAGCTTGAAAACTGATTTCTGTTTGGAAATTTATTAAACTATCATATCTTTGAACCTGCCAATCAGAAGCCAAGGAGACCTGACAAGAAACACCCAGTGCGCCATGGATCAGTGCCAGACCTTGGAACTGAGTAAGAAGGCCATTTTGTGAGAGATATAGTGTAAAATTAAAAAGTCCTAATGCCTGTAGGAAGCAGGCTTACATCACTGTTAAGGCTACGTCACTGCGGACCCCAGGAGGCAGCTGGTAGCAGCTCCAGCTTCAACCCATCATCTTCTGCAGCCAGGAAAGTAATGAAGGCTCAGGTAGGAAGGGAGTTTGGCAACACCAAATTCTAGAAACACTTTGTGGAAAAGTGTTAGGTTTTTCCTGGGTTCAGAATCAGCCCTCAGATGCAGTCCTGATGGCTGAATTCATTTGCCACAGTGTTCTGGGGTCTCTGAGGTCACAGGACCTCAGGAAGTCTTCTTGGAAGTTCTTCTGCACTTGGGGGACCTGGGAGTAAACCCACCATCTAAGGACAGGATGCACCCAGCTTACCACCTATGTCAGCATTTGACACTCGAGTCCATATTAAAAACTTATCCTTATTTTGATATTTGGACTCTGTCACCGCATTTAGGGTCAAACTATCACTAACCATGGATATTGATGGGGGTGTAGGAACACATGCTGTCTACTTTGTCACTTCATAGGAAGTCATTGGATGGTTTAAAGTCCACACATACACGTTTTACTTACACAGAAAGCCCAACAATGGGGATAGAATAGTCACTGAAAAATCAGTAAGTAGTAAGAATGTGGTCAGTGAAAAATATGTTGCAGTCAAAGTCCTTCACTGTCAGCCTGTGCAGGGACAAGTGTGCATTGTCCTCGGGAACTTCTGGAGATGTTGAGCTCCGCCCTCTTCCTCTTTCCTTCCACGTGCAGATGCGGATGCCAAGTCCAGAGCAAGGCTCACATGTTCCACTAGGGCCCCCTTCCCAGCACTCTGAAGACCTCAGATGAACTCCTGCCATCTTCCCATCCTTACTTTTTCTTGAATGATTTTGAGGAGCTTTTCAGTTTCATGAATCTTTACAGTGATAATATAATGTGGCAGATACTAAACCTGCAAATAATTATTATTTGGGTACATTCAGTTGTCTACCACTCTACCTGGTGTAGTCATTGTGTCTCTTATCAACAACTGAAAATCTACAGATGTTTTGGATCCTAACCCACATGTTCTCCACATTCCCCCAAATTGTAACAGTGTCATGCTCCTCACCTTCTTTTTCATCAACATTTGGTGGTGCGGCTACTTGTTCCGGGACTGAGGAATCTGTAAAGGTTCCACTTAATTTTTATCTCTATCAATATATATTATGTTCCAAGGTTTCTGGAGTTTTTTAATTTTTTATTCATTTTTCTTATTTCACACTTCCAAATAAATTTTTGCTCTTTACAAAGTTATGCTTGTAGTTCATTAAATTTAAAGTGTGTTTCAAGACTCTTCAGAATACAAATAAGCTCCATCAGTAAGAAGTGTCCACTTCCTGGTAATTTAGGGCTACTTTTCTTAACATTAGACTTAATCACATGGAGGTGTCTCCCACCCCCATTCACACACACTCAAATTCACAAAGACGCACACATTTCCTATAAGACAGTGTAACCATTGTGGCTGTTATTTTCCTAGGCACTGTATTGCCTCAGATAAGACAAAGATCCTCCATGAATGTAAGGGGAAGTGGCACCTCGGAGAATTTGCTCAATCACCCTAGTGCCACAGTAGAAGACACAAAGTGGGGTGAGTAACCAACTTGCACCATTTGGATGGTATTGGCTGAAAGCTCTGATTTTAGGTGCTATGCCTTGAAATGCTGTAGGAAACTTACTTTTTCCTTTTATGATTGTGAAATAAATTGAGCCTGTCCCTGACAGCTGGCATCCCAGCATTACCATGGGATCAACAACACTGCATTGGGATAGGAGGGACAAACCCAGGGGAGGTGAAAACTTTATCGATTTCCTCAGAGAAGCCTTGCTCTCTTCAGGCCTCCCGTGCAGTGAGGGAGGTATATGACACCTCTTCATGTGTATTTCAAGGACCTATCACAAGACCATGCCATGAAGAAAACATCTTGTGTCTGAATTGAAATGTGATTACATAGAACAATGACAGGCGAGCACATGTAGTCTTTCTCACAGAAGTGAGTCCACGTGTGCTGAGTGAGGGCCTGACACACTTTGTGACTCTGTTTGTAGCAGGACAGGTGATTATTTCTAAGTCAGACCTGAGCTTTATCAATGAAATCTGAGGAGAAATGATATTAACAAAGAGATATGAGTTAAATACCTACTAACCATCCCATCAAATCAGTGTCAGATTCTTTGAAATAGTTTAGATATTGGTTTGATTTTGTTCTGAGTTTTTATTGTGGATTTTTGTCTCCTGAAAGTGAAAATATGATAATAGTTTCTCTAAATTGTAAAGCGTTCTCATACTCAGCTCAAATATTAATTTTTGTACATTTTATTTGTGTGCTCATGAGTCTGACATCACCAATCCTCTTCCTCCATCTTTCCTGCAGCCTGGGTAGGCCTATGGCTGTTTAGTTCATAGGTTCCCGTCCCGGACAGTGGTGGTGTGTCCCCTGCAGGAGTTGCTCACTCAGCCTCTGCTGCCTCCCAACTGATTCTTCTGAACCCATTCATCCTCATTGAAAGGAATTAGACCACATTCTGAAGCTCTGCTGCCACCATGAAAAATCTTCTAATGTTTATTCTTGATTTTGATTTTCTCTTTAAAAGAATGAAAGAGTGCAGGGCCAGAGTGGTGTTTGTTCTCTTAATTTACAAACTGTCAGGATTATGACAAATCACAGCACCCAGAAGAGAGCAGGAGGCAATGCTCTCTAACCCACGTCCAGTGTGTGCCCCGTGCCAGGTGTGAGGGATGAGTTTTGCCTATGATTTACACCAGTTTGGGACCCCAGAGTGTCACACTCCTGTGGATTGCTGAGGGCCACAGGTGTATTTTAGTGGAGACAACTCTAATACACATTCCTGGAAAACCAGATCACATACTTGGAAATTCTTTGAGGTTTCCACTTACACTCCAGGTTGCCTTGCAGTGGCTGATGAATGTGCGGTCTGTCAGAGAAAAAACAGAAATTCTTTGAAAATCTGTTTTCAGAGTCTGGTGCCTCTGACACTGCATGTCATGAATGGTTCTACCATATCTCATTTGAAAAGAATTAATATATCAAGCTGCCTTAAAATTACATCTGGATAAAACATGTTAGTAAAAGAAGTACATCAAAGTGAAAATGTAGCAAATGAAATCAATGGAACTATTATATTACATGTAATTTCTCCTGAAAATATGAATGCTTTACAACCATAGAGTTTGGCAGGATCTGTTTTCTCCAAAAATCAGAAAGTCATTGAAGAAAAAATTTATTTGATAGTAAAATTTATTATATTCCATTTTATTTTATTTATCTCAAATAAAAGCACTGCGGCTGTGTTTCTACGATTTCATCCTCATTCTTCACTCTTTCCTGAGCTGTTCATATGGATTCGCAGACTTCAACTCAGCTGCCTCTCCCTTCCTTGCTTTGCTCACAGGTGAGAGCCCTACATTCCAAAACTAAAGAAAGAGGCTTTGGATTTGGGTTGAGGTGGAAGCAGCGAGGACTGTGGTCTGTGATCAAGAGTCCTGGGTGGTCAGACCAGGGCTCCAGGTGACCTGGTTAGCTCCAGATGAGCAACTTTTGGGGAACTCTGGACAGAGGCTGTGGCTCAGAGTGTAGGAAGGGGCGGGTTTGCACCGGTGGTGGGTTGTAGGTACCAGGGTCAGGAAGCTGAGAAAAATATCCAAACTGATTTCCAAGGTGGCTGCACAAGCAGTACATTTCTGTCAACTGCCTGTGACCTTTTCTCTCCACACAATGAGATTTTTCTCTCCACAATAAGGAAATACTTACTGTAGCTAGTCATTTGGATAATAGCCACATTTAAGGGTGTGAGGCAATAATTCACTATTGTTTTGGTTTGCATTTAACATATTTCATGTGCCTGTTGGCAGTCTGTATACTTTGTTTGAAAAAGGTCTATTCAGATCTCCTGCAGGGAGGTGGGGTTTTGGTGGGGGAGAGTAGAGGGGTTGGGAGGTGGAGGGGGTGTGGGTCTGGCTCCCTAGTACCCCATGGAGGGGCACTGAGACCATTGCCAAATTGTGTGCTCATAGAGGAGAGATTCTTAACAAAAATCATCATGATATATGGATTTTAAATCTGGCAATTTTATTACTAACCCTCATGAATGATAAAGGAAAAGCAGCTAAAAATAATAGGCAAGACTCATTTGTGTACAGCCTGCACCTTGGACCTGCACTGCCTCTGAAGTGGGAACCAGGGGTCCTGGTGGAGCCGCAGAATAGGAGGGTCTGGGGAGGCTCTCTGCTGACATCAGGGGCAGCTAGACTTGTGTCCCTTATGGCACAGCCCTGCGCACGTGCTCCTCTGTAATAGATGACACAGACAGACCCCATTTGGCAGCTCAACCAGTGCTGGTGAGCCTTTCCCACACAGTTTTCATTCCCAGGACAGTGAGGCCAAGTCCACCCACTCCTGGTCCTGTGCACCTGCCTTCACAGGGTGCGCAACATCTCCAGTCCTGACTCTTGAACCTCAGGTGATCGACAGTTCACAGCAAAGATCAGTGCTTGCTCTCCGAGGGTGGGGCACGCTCTGTGATGCCCTCAGGTGGTGACACCCTGAGCGGGCTGTAAATGATCTGGTAGTCAGGTGGCGCCCACTATCATCAGGCCTCCCCAAGGGAGACCTTTCATTAGGCCATGCAGACATGTGGAGACCGGTTCTGGAACCAGGGAGTTCATTTCCTTTCACAATTTTCACTTACAAATATGAACACAAATATATTTGAATGTATTAAATGATAATTTCTCTATTTCATCCCATGCTAGTAATCACGTAGCCTCATCAGAGTGGACATAGGCAGTTATTTTGCTTTTATTCATTCTCTGACAGAGGAAAGAAGAAACACCACTTCTGCCACAGAAGGGGCACCGCAACAGGGATGAAACAGCCCCCTCCCTGCCACCCTCCTGTCTGCAGGAGCCCAGATTAGCAGAGCCAGTCCAGGCTCAGGTCACCTGGTCTGCACTAGACACTACTTTTATACATTGAAGTGTTTATTCATAACCTACCATGCTGATTCCTCTGTTTCTCGGACAGTGCTGACCTCCTTGCTTACACCACCAGGTCTCC
>RJWH01009579.1:0-21742 GCA_004363575.1 Solenodon paradoxus | reverse complement strand
TGGAAATCAGAGTACTTTACCCTGCTGCTCTACACTTCTCAACACACAGCATCCAAGGATGCACCACTATCACATCATGATTCAAGATGGCTGTTCCAGCTCTAGTCATCATGTCTGCTTTCCTACCAGGAGGAAGAAGACAAATAGAACTATCATTCTTTGAAGAACACTTCCTGAAAACTGTGGCCACCACCAAAACACAGCTTAGAGCTCACTGGCCAAGATTTAGTCACATAGCCACTCATAACTCCAAGAGAAGCTGGGAGAAAAAAATTATTCTGGCAGCCATATTCCCAGTTTAAAATTGTGGACACTATACAAAGGAAGAAGGACAATTGCTAATAGAGGTTAACTATCAGTCGTTGTCTTAGACTATCAAACTGAATTGGTTTACAACTTTCTCAACTCTAATTTATTATAATTTTAGAGCCAGAAGAGGGACCTTAGAAATCAGAGGACACAATCTTTATTTTATGAAAGTGGAACTGTGATCTAGAGATTAAGTAGTTACCAGCAAATTTGAGATTAGACTCTGACATTCAATGTCCTGTAGTCTCTTACACTTTGAGAGGAGCAAACTATGCTTAAAGCCAGAGTCAAGAATGCCGAACTCATCTCAGCCACGCCATCAGCAACAAATGTCACACCTAATTCTTTCATTGTATTAATTACAATTTTGTGAAATGAGATTTAACAGTATGCTACCTGTATTTATTCCAGTATGATAGTTCCATATGATTCTATGAATTTTAGTCATCCTACTGCTGTCAGTTTTTCAGTGGTGGTCCATTACCTGATGAATTTAGGTGACTGAGGCTCTCCATAATCAATTCCCAACTTACCATTCCAGTTATGTCTCCTATCCTCTTTTTCATACCATGGACTCATTATATAATTTTTCTGCAATTGTTTCACTACCTATCTATAAAAAAGGCTTTAAAAAATATAACTCTACTATCATCTCATTAAAAACCTAAGCAGAAATTACTAAATGTCATTCAACATATGATATGATATTAATGTGCTTTATAGTCAGTTTGAATCAAGAAAAATAAGATCCACACATTATGATTGGTTAAGTCTGCCTCTCTTTAACATTTCTAAAACTTTTCCCCAGATTTATTGAGATATAAAAGGCATAAAATATGGAATAAGCTTGTCATACAATGTGATGACTTGATAATGTGTATATTGCAAAATAATTGCCACAGTAATGTTAACACATACATCACCACGTGTCTGTGTGTGTGTGTGTGTGTGTGTGTGTGTGTGTGATGGCGATAACATTAAAGAGCTACTCTCTTAGCAACTTTCAAGTGTACACCACAATCTCACTAACTATAATCACCCTGCTGATTTCCAGAGCTTATTCAACTTCTAACTGGAAGTACCCTTTAACCAATATCTCCCCATTCTTCCTATCCCAAGTGGCAGCTACCATTCAGCTACCTATTTTAAAGAGTTTGATGTTTTATAAAAAAAAATTCCATGTATAAATGAGGTCATACAGTACTTGCCTTTCTCTGCCTTTTTCACCTAGCATAATGCCTCAAGTTCCATTCATGTTGTCTCAAAGGAGAATTTCCTTCTTTGTAAAGTTGACTATTTGTGTGTGTCTGTATATAATATGTTACACATATGTGATATACATATAATATTATATAAAATATATGTCATTTTCTTTATCTATTCATCAGTCATTAGACATATAAGTTGTTTCCATGTCTTGGCTACTGTGAAAAATGCTACAGTGAACATAGAAGGTGCCTATATCTTCAAGACAGTGATTTAAGACTACCCTGATGGTTTAGGCACTAAGCTGGCGGCTGGGGAAAGCCCAAAGACCAAGGTTTGTGACCTGGATCACGGGCAAGGGGCAACACCCTAAATTAAAGAAACAAACAAATAAAAGTGTTTCCTCCTTTTCTTCCTTCCTTTCTTAAAAAAAGATGCCTCTCCTCTTCCTTCCTCTCTTATAAAAGAGATAATGATTTCATTTCCTTTGGGAAATGTGGGATTGCTAAATCATATGGTAGGATTGGTTTTTTTGAAGATCCCCCATACTGTTTTCCATGACTGTACCACAAATTACATGACATTACCACAAATAGTGCACAAGAGTTCCCTTTTCTCCATAGCCATTGCAACAATTTCAAAGAGATGATATCTCATGGCTTGGTTTGCATTTCCCTGATATTAGTGATGTTGAGTATTTTTGATAAGTGTTTTAAATACTTATTAACCCCTAAACACTCTTCTTTCTCTTCTTTTATTCTTTGTAATTTATTTATTGAAGAAAACTAGTTTGTCCTGTCGTTTCCCATAGTTTGTATTAAACCTCCCATCTTGTGTGTTTTCATGTTTTCCTCAATTGGATATCATGTCTTCCTTCCAGGAACTCTGCTTCCCATAGACATCTCTATCTCTTGCATTATATTGATTTTAGCCTACTTTGTTTTTAAATTCTGAGTCTTTACTTGCTCTTTTGAAAGAAGGAATAGCACCCTTTGTATCTCCATGTGACCTTTCACCCTCACTCCAAAAATCTAGCCTTGTTCTTTGCAAAATAGAAACTGCATAATTTCTGTTAAGCTGGAGATTGAATCGAGAATCAAGGATGTGCGGATGTCAGGGTGGCAGCTGAGGTATGGTTTTACCTGAAAAAGTAGGAAAGCTATGCCATTTGAAAGTCTTTCCCAAGAGAGAAGAGCGAGAAGGATTAGGCATCCAAGAACTAAGTTAAATATAACTGCATTTGAGACAAAATTTCACTGTTTGCTGGCTGGATGATGCTGCTTGATATTAGTGAGGGTTCTTAGAAGCAAGCAACAAAAATTGACCCTAGTTGACTTAAGCAGAAAATGAGTGTATCAAGATAATGTATAGAATAATTGAGAGGAATGGAAAACAAGACTTGAAACAGGGACGTCAAGCACAATATTCAAAACTACACCATGTGGCGGAACCCACTGGACAATGGTGAAGAACACTTGGTGATTTGGTGGAGGGCCTGGCGTGTTGACATATATCTAAAGAATCAGGAACCTACACATAGTAAGTTATTTTAATATGTAGAATAAGTACTACAATAAAAAACACACAATGGGCTAATGCTGATAAGGAAACCAAAGCCACCACTACAAATAATTCCAAGCCTTTAGGCAGAAGACAGAAACAGTGTGGTTAATATCTGGAGATTGTTTAGGCCTCTTGGTGTCCTAACATTTATCTCCCTACCATAAAAAAAGACAAAAAAGGGCTCCATCCATCCCCTTGGGACTCTTCTGGAACTACCTCCAAGGTAGTCAAAACTGCCTCTAATAAGGTTTTTATTCCTGTCATATAACCCTTCCACATTTGGACATCAAAGCAAACCTGACATGCTAATTTGATTTAATAAGTTAATGATTCATAAAGCAGTATAATATAGCATCTCCTTCCCTGTTCTAATAAGAATTATCAGTTAATTAATTTTTCCCTTTACTCAGTAAAGATTTATTAAACATCCATTATTCCGGAGATGTAGGAGTGAAATAGACATGGTACCTGCATTAATGGATTTTACTCTGTTGAAGACAAGCAAATAAATAATCATAAAGAGATGTGTAGTGGTTTTAAAATATATGTACACGTTTTTTGCTCTCCTTGAAAGTAGGTTTGACTTAGTGACTCACTTCTAACTAATAGAATGTGGCAGAAGCAATGATGTGTGACTTCCTAGACTTGCTTTTAGATGCACTGAAGTTTTCTTCTTTCTCTCCTTTTTTTGGATCACCTGGAAGTCAATGCAATTTAACAAGAATTTGAGACCTCCTTAAAAAGCCATGCAAGTGAGTCCTCTTCTCAATCAAGTTTTCAGATGACTACAGTTCCTATCAAGCATATCTACAACTTTATGTGATATATCTAAGTCAGTATAACCGAGTTAAACCTACTCCTGATCCACAGACATTGTGAAATAACAAATGATTATTGTTTCAAGCCACTAAGTTTTGGGGTAACTTGTTTACAGCAATAGATAATTAATGCAAAGTGTACATGTGCCATGAAAAAGGAACTACAGGGTACTATGAAAACATAGTAGAGGATCTTAATTTTGTTTGGAGAGTCAAATAAGTTCTTACTGAGGGATCAGTTAACCTGGGACCTGAACAGAAAGGAAGAATTAAGCAGGATGAAGGAGATGATGGAAAAAGAAAACTTTTCTGGATACAGAAGAACTTATGTGTGAAAGCAAAGAGAAGAAAATAAAAGAATGTTTTATTTCAGTGAACATGAAGACTCTCTCTAGAGTCGAGAAGATCAGTTAGAAGACAACTCCAGTTATTCAAATGTAAGCAGGTGGTGACTGAAATTAAGATTTGAATGGACCTGAAAATTATTTGAGAGGTAGAATTCAATAGAACTTTCTACTTGGAGATTTGTTGGAAAGAAGTTGCATAAAAATTCTCTCATGATTTTGTGAGAGGGGTGGTCATAGGTTAGTACACTGGAAATAAACAGAGAATAGGGAGACCTATCCAAGATGGCTTACTAACAAGATATTGAGCTCACCTCCTCTCCACAGATACATCAAAATTGCATCTAGATGCAAACTACAGCCTTTGAAAAACAACTGAGTAGCAATAGAAAGCATGGGAAAAGCTGAGACGTGATCTCAACAGCATTGGTTCTCAGGCACTATGACCCAAGAGAGTCACCAATGATACAGAGCTTCTTCCCAGAAACTGAAGGACTTACTCCACATTAGGTATCCCGGCATCTATAAACTGTGCCCCAGAGAGGATTGTAGGTGTCCTACTTTGGAAAACAAAGGAGTTTTCCTTTGGAGAACAATAGGATTCTGAGGAGCAGAGAATGCTGTATAGTGACCAGAGGGAGCCACCAGATGAAATGTGCACAAATCTAACTAAAGGATTTTCATTTATTGAATTGAAAACTTCAGCAGGAGGAATAAGAGAGTGATCACTTTTCAGTGAACATAGATGATGCTGAGTGTCCTCCCAGACTCTCTTCTGTCTGTGTGGCTGGTTCTGGCAGACACCATATTGAACTTAGGGTTGGTACTGGAGGATGCCATATTAGAACAGGGTCAAAGGTCAAAATCCCTACCCTTCCACTGTCAGCAAGCACCCGGCAGTTTATTCTTCTGGTTGCAATTCCCATGGCTATAAAGGCAGCAATTGCCTAGAATAGCATCAGACAACCAGAGCCTGCAACCCTGACACAGGAAACTTCCAGTTCTGCTGAGGTAGCTCTCCCAGGGAAAATCACAAGAAACACTCCAGTAGTCTGAGAGACAGCTCCTTCTCACCTGCCTGGGGCCTCTGCTGACCTGCCAAGCTGGCCTGCAACCTACAGCTCCCAGGACTTGGCAGCTGGAACATCTGCCCCAGGCCTATACTTTGTAACTGAAAATCTTAACACAATACTATTACATCAACGTAGGGAAAGAAAGCCTTTTAGCCCGATCCATAGAAATAAACACAAGGTACCATAAAAGGAAGAGGCAGAGAAATTTATCCCAAATGATGGATCAATACAAAACCCAAGAAAAAATATTAATGCAGCAGAATTAAGTAAACTACCAAGATTTTAAAGCAATAGTCTTGATTATTCTTACTGAAATCAGGAGAAAATGTATAAAGAAAATAAGATCTACAACAAAGAAAGAAAAAACATATGAGAACATTCCAAGCAAAATTTATAGAGCGAAAAACACAATAGTTGAGCTAAAGAACACAATAGAGGGGCTCAACAGTAGACTGGAAGAAACTTTTAATCAAACCAGTGAGCTAGAAGATAGGGCAGTGGAAAGCACCAACCAGATCAACAAGGAGGAAAACAAAAGAAAAGGAATGAAGATACAGTAATGTTATCACTTGTTCTGGTGTGACCATGCTTATTCTGGTGTCCTGTCCTGTTTGGAATTCTGTCTTGGTTTCAATCACAGCTTGCTAAAATTGAATTCGTCTTCTCTAAAATGTAAGATTTTCTCAAAAATAATGTCAGAACTTTGGTATCAGATAGCAAGTTTAATGTAACTAAGATAAAAATATGCTTTTAAAGACTGAGATGTTCTGAAGTTCTCATTATGCCATGTGCCACTGTTTATGTTTGTGTCAACACACAGTAATGGTGCCTGTCATGCATGCAGCCTCTGCTGTCAGCCAATAGCAATGTTCAGTGTATTTATATAGGTCAGTGATTACAGATCATGTGCATGGGACTGTCAGTTTTTGCATATTCTAACTTTACCTTGGCAAAGATTTTAATAATTGTATTTTTTGAATTCTAATTTACTTTAGCAATACAGCAAAGAGGATACACATTTACAGCATTACTTTGTGTGGAGAGGGTAAAATGTAATCATTGTCTTATGGAGTTCTCTTTTGTACAGGGAGGAAAATAGATATTAGAAAGTATTTGCAATCTCAAAGAAACAAGGCAACTGTTGCCTCTGTTACTATGTCATCACCATTAGGTACTTTTTTTAAAAGGTCAGAAACTGAATTGAAACTTCTCATTGCCACTAAAGAAGCCACCTTTGTTTTTCATACAGTTTCTCATGACTTGAATTTCAAGACATCCAACTGTTGTGCTGAAAATTCTTTGAACACAAATTTTGTGTAGCTCAAAAATAGGAAGTCATGATTTTTAATATAATTGCATCAATGGCCAGATATGAAGATTTGGTGAAGACCTAGTAATGGCAAACTTTGTGATGATTTCTGTGGATGCTTTGAATAGAAAAGATGTTGAAATGATACTTTTCATGATTTGGTACTATAGTCTTGGACAAGGGGTGCAAGTCAAATTTTTGGATATGCACCATGTTCCTGGTAAGACATCTGAGACCTTGACTCATGCCTTAGTCTCAGTTATTGACAAACATGTTGTAGAAAAAACTTGTTGAATTTTGTGGAGACAATTATAACACAAATTTTGGTGGCCTAAAACAAAAAGATAAGAACAACCTCTTTAGTAAATTAAAAACCAAACTAGCAAGGTACCTTGTTGGCATTGACTGTGGTGCACAAGTGCCAATTGATATTTATGCGTTTATTGTGAAAATTTTCAAATATTATCATATATGCACCGCTAAAGGAATTTTGTAACTTTTTCAGAGTGGAATACAATAATAAAAACAAAACAAAAATAAAAAAGAATTGCAATATGATAATGCCAGATTTTTGTCAATGCTACCAGATGTGGAAAGAATTCTTTACATTTTTATGGCTTGAAATACTGCACTACTTTTTTTTTTTTTCAAGTACACTGCCTGGGATTGATAAAGCAATTGTTTGATGATAATTATAACAGATATATATTTATGGTTTGTACATAGACAACTGAGCCTTTTAAACAAAGTGATTTTAATCATGGAGAAGGACAGTGCTAGCATGCTGATGCCAAACTAGAAATGCACACTGTGTCTACAAATATTGAAGAATGAAAAAAGAAGTATGAATTTGTGCACCGAGGAGCAAAGGTCTTGTTGAGAAAACTTGAAGAAAACAGTAAAAACACTGAAAAAGTGAGGGGAGATTTTAAGTTTTTATGAATGATGTCTTTCATGCCTAGACATCTGTAAGTGAAACTTTGGATGGGCAGAAGATTTTGTATGGTTATATTCTGGGGACATATCTTGGCCAGTGTTGAGCAGTCCACAGTTATGATCAATCAAAAGATTGGCAAGCAAGTAATAAATAACATTGATCAATTATTTGATGAGATTGCTATTGCAAAGAACTTTTGGATATCTAAGGCAGAAATCTTGGCAACACAAAACTTTAAGTATGAAGAAAAGTGGCAAAAGATTTTTGTTCATTGCAAAGAAAACATTTATTAATAAAAATAACACTTCAATGTAGTAGAAAACATTATTTTTCTTCCTTTCTTACTTCTGTACCAGTTGAACAAGTATTTTCAGTAATAAATAATATATGGTTAGAAGAGAAGGGTACTATGTTGAAATCTGCAGTCAGGGGTCTTCGGATGACTAAAATAAATTTCCCATGTAGTTACTCAGAACTTAATGACTAAAATAAAAAAATAAAGATTTTTCTTATGATTAAATGTAAAAGAAAAACTTTCTCAGAAAAGTACTTTCAAGTAAAAAATATAGAAGCACTGTATATAGAATAAAATGTTACCTGCCAATAAAACATATTTAGTTTATTTGTAATTGTCATTGTTCTTGACAACATTTTTCATTTCTATACTGGTAAGGAAAGCATAGATACCTTGTATATCTTCTGTTTCTGTTTCCCATGTTCTGTCTCTTAACCCTTACTAAGTTCCTTCTAAGTTTCAAGTGATAAAGACAAATCATATATCTCACCAGTTAAAATGCATTACTTCAGCATGCAAACATGGAAGCATGATAATAAATTTATAATAAAATCTGTCCTATACTCCCTAGATGGTGGGAAGAGTAGACTCACTCTGCCCAAATACCTTACACTACGGTTTTTTAGACTTTGCATGATACTCTAGTTTGACGCTTTGTTTTTGCCTATGCGGGATGGGGGGGCCCTAATGGGGCTCTGGGAACAAACAGACATACCCAACAAACTAGCTCCAAATTGCCCGACAGGAGAGCAGGTTTGCGCCAACATGAGTGTCACTCCCCTCCACCTAGTGCCATGCCTGTGATAGTCCAATTTGTCCTGGTTTCAATTCTAAAAACCGTTTAAGTCTAAACATAAGAGACTTACAGGATAACATCAAGAGGAAGAATATTTGCATCATAGGTCTTCCAGAAAAAGAGGTAGAAAGGGGCAAACCTTCATTGAAGAAATAATAGCAAGACCTTCCCTAATGTGGAGAAGGAAACAAACATCCTGATGCAGGAAGTTCAAAGAGTTCCAAACAAAATAATCCCTAACAGACAAACACCTGGATACAGTATAATTAAAAAGAAAAAAAAAAGATAAGGAGGGACTCTTAAAAGCAGCCAGAAAAAAGCAAATCACACACAAGGAGCGCAGATTTCTCAGTGGAACCTTTACAGATCAGAAGGGAATGACATGGTGTGTCCTGGTGGCCTAGTGGTTTAAATGAAACACAGGTCACATATGTCACAAGGTTTCCAGTTCAAGACCTGGGGTCAGGGAAAACAATCAATGATGAACAACTGCATAAAATAAAGTGCTTCTTCCTCCTCTCTCTTCCTACCGACTGCTTGCTCATCTTCATTGCTGCCTGTGCCTTTCCTTTAAAAAATGTAGGGAATGGCATGATAGATTCAAAATGCTGAAAGAAAAAGACTTTCAACCAAGGGTACTCTACCTTGCTGGATTATCACTTAGAATTGAAAGAGCAATGAAAAGCTTTCCAGAACCACAAGCTAAAGTAATTCATGATGACTAAACCAGCCTTGCAAGAAATACTAAAGGGATTTCTGTAAAATGAATGAACACCTACTTAGAGGCATCAACACACACACACACACACACACACACACACAAAGATAAAAAGTGGGGAGAGTAAAAATGTGAACTGAAAATGGCTGTTATTCAAAAGACTAGAAACAAGTGTTGTCAAGGACAACAGTGCTGTCTATTTCTCCACAGAAAAGGGAACACTTTTGCACTGTTAGTGGGAATGTAAATTGATGCAACCATTATGAAAAGTAGAACAGAGATTCCTCAAAAAATTGAAAATACCAGTTCCTTAAGATTCCATTATCCCATTTCTGGATATTCCCAAAAAAAAAAACAAAAAAAAAAAAAACCAAAGCCATAAAGACAAGAATTTGAAAGGATATGTACATATTTATGTTTACTGTGGTATTATTTATAATAGCCAAGAGTTAGAAGCAACCTAAGTGCTCATTGACAGATGAGTGACTAAAGAAGACATGAGATATATAGATATAGGTATACATACATCGGTATTTTTAGAAAAGATGAAATTCTGCCACTTGGAACAAGATGGATGAATCTAGAGGGAATTATGCTTAGTGAAATAAGTCAAAGTCCAACTTAGAACAATGCTAATGAAGGAATATTGCATGATAATATCATTGTAGCTTCAGACCTTCCCTATGGTATTGTCAAAAACTATCACTAGGCCTGCATTGCATTCCATTTTTCTTCCTTCTTCTTCTTTCTGCAGATACTAATCCCAAGAGCACTTCATAAAAAACATCTTGCACATAATATCCCCCTGAGAGTTTTCTCCTGGGTAAACCAGCCTGTCACAGTTGGGGGATACAGACAAAAACAAGTAAACAGATAAGATCACTTAAAAAGATGATATGGACTATGAAAATAATTGGGTAATATGAAACATACCAACTAGATGGGGTAAAGGTAGGAGGCTGTTTTATATAGGGTGATCAAGGAATACCGCTCTGAGGTGACATTTCAGCAGTGAACTGGAAGGTTAGAAGTAGCTACACTTGCAGAAATTTGGGAGAAAAACTTGTCAAATAGAGAGAAGAACAAACATATAAGGCAATGGGGAATGGGGCTGGTGAACTCAGGGAGTCACAGGTTGTCTAATGTGGTGAGAAGAAAGTGAGAAAACACAAGAACCTTAGAAGAGTACAGAAGTAAGTGGAAGTCAGATCTCATAGGGCCTTGTAACATATGTATGGTGAGAAATATGGTCTTAATCCAAATATTTTATTTTTTAAATAATCCAGATATTTTGTTTTTAAAATATCCTGAAATCATAGTAATGCAAACAAAAGAAATAATGAAATATATTTTTGAATATCACTTTACCTGTTGTACAGAGAGAGTAAATGAATTTTTGAAGTGATGGGTGGAGAACCAAAATGATGACAAGACTTGAGATGGAGAAGAAGACAGAGAGGCAGGTATCTACAAATTCACTGAATAATGGAGACTTTAGATATTAGATTTTTAGGTATTTAGATATTTAGATATTTAGATTTAGATATTGGAAGGAGCTTCAAAGGAGTAGAGGTTTTGACATGAAGGTAGAAAAGTAGTCTTTTGTAGCAATATTGGGGAGCAAGGAGACAACTATTCCACCTCCTGGCTTGCAGTTGGCAGGTTGTAATGGAATGAGATGTCTCCATTATAGAAACCTGCTCAGGAAGCCAGGTTTCAGTTCAGGCATCAGGAGTAAAGACATTCAGCAAAGAGAGTGATGCCTGAACCAAGCGGTAAGGAGCCATTTTGTTATCAAGTATCACTCACCCAGAGCAAAGCTTGTTCAGGACCCTTCTCTGATTTAGACTATCCTCATATAATTTGATGCAGAAAGAAACACTATAAATTCTGAGAATTCTGATGTGGGTGTTAGCAAGATAAGCTGCTTTTAGAGATTAATATAGGCTTTGGAGTTTGGTCTTCAAAATTTGAATTAGGTTATTAACCGCTCATCCTTCACAAATATTCAGCTACTCTTCATCTTTCAACTTACTGCTTCCCTCTAAATGACTCAGTGAGTGCAGTCTGCCTAGGAAAATGCTATTTTCTGCCTTACTACAACAATGACTGAAGAAATAATAGGCCAGTCTGGAACTTGGCAAGCCAAGGATGAGATTTGACTCTGGAGTTGGAGTTTCTTTCCCCTAGACTAGTCTTTCTCAGTATTTTTTTTTTTTTTGCATTATTGCTCTACTAAGGAGCCTTTTTTAGATATCTCTCCTAATCTCTTTCTCCCCATGTAATTTGAATACATCAGATACGATGTATATCAGTTTCTGCACTCCTGCCCTTCAGAGGGTCACATACCACTGTAACATCTGAGTTCCCTCCATTCCTAACAAACAGTTTTTGCCCCCTTGGTGTTGATCTCGCTCTCATTGAGAACAGTCCCCTAATAAAAAGAATGTATGAATGGTGAAGATTTTAGGCACAATGGCAGAACCCATTATGCAATGTTTTAGAGCTGGGATCTGGAACAAATTGGCTCTCCACCCAAATCACATCAACTAAGGAACATATTGCTGCTTCAGAGAGAGCTAACACTGATACTTAATAAATTAGAGGTCAAGATTGGAAGTCCATCTTCTGTACTTATTTGTCCTTGGTTGGTTCAACTGGAACCTAATGGTTCCTGTTAGAACTGATAATTGAGATCAATTCTGGGTGGTAGAGTAGACCCCACACCAAATGTGACCACCTTGAAGTACACTAATGCTCCATGACACAAACCATGACATGCCTCTCTCACCACTAGACCCAGCAGTGGTTGTTGGGTGGAATCCATACAACTTCTGTATGCATGCCCAACAACCTGTGCATCCCTACCTTTTTATCCCTGGTGTGGCTCCTCCAGCTGACAGGAGGAGCACATAAATCCTTCAGGAGGGCTATCCTCCCCATCTATTCAGATTGCTTATTAGCTAAAAGGTAGCAACACAGGAGGAGGGACTGCACTGGAGGGTCAGTGCCCAAGAGAACATTCTCTCTCTAAACTGCATGAAGAAAAAAGGGGGCCCTTGCTGGAGAATAGAGTTCAGATGTTTTGTTCCCATTCCACACACTTTCAGGCATCAAAAGCTAAGGAGGTTTCATTGGTCAAATGCTCTGTGATTAACCAGGCTTTGAATTCACCTGAGTCACCTCTACCAACTGAGCATGAGGAGGCTGTCTACCTCAATTTTTAAGCCTATGTTATAGTCTGGAGGCTTAGATAGACTGCAACTCTCAAGAGAATCATTAAAGAGACTTCGGGGTAGACTATTGTGTTTTATCATAATCTCCTAAGCATCGTCAGCCCATTGCACACTCCCTGATACAGCCTCATATGGGAATAAAACAAAATCATTCCTTGGATACTCACATGTTGGGCCCTCATGATGGATGCCAGTATACTGCACTCTCCTGAGCTCAATAATTTGGAGAAGACCCACATGGAAACTGAAGAATCCCACAAGGCAACTTGGGAAGGAAACTCTAGCAGGGTTCTTAACTCTGACCCACTGAATCACATACTTCAGTGTTTATCAGAACCATCAGGAAAGGTGTCCAAGCAGAATCCCCAGAGATTCTGGTTCAGTAGGTCTGAAGTGAAGCATATGACTTGGTATTTCTAACACACTCCCCAAATGACCCAGGTTCTCAGGAGTCCAGAATGAGGGTTTGGGAAGTAGTGCCCTGGAGAGCTCAGAGACGGGCTTTAGGAACTTCATGGATCAACAATACTTATGTAAATTGTGTGCTTGGTACTTTTGTCCAGGTAGAGACACACATTTAAAAGACATTGCTAACAACTTCTTCTCTGGACTTCTTAGTAGTCTGTCACTGGGAGATCCTTGCCATCCTCAGGTAAGAAGAATTTTATTTTATTTCCATTTAGCTATTTGCACTGGTTGTCTCTCCTGTGACCCAGGACTCAAACCCAGGGATATGTGACCTGCATACTTTGGAGGCAATTGACCTAACTACTACTCCACCAGGGCATGCCCATTTGTAGAATTTTTGAGGAGCAGAGAATGCAAGACAGAGAACAAGAGGAGTTAACTAGATGGAGAAATGCTATCCTTGCCATGGTAAATACATGGCTTGTTGCTTATTATACCAAAGTGATATGGTTCCCAAATATGTCAATGATGCTATTGCTGCCATTAAGACTACCACCATTAAGTATATCACAAATTTGTGGATTGATGTCCTACCTGCTTCAAATTTGGCATTAATGATCAAGCTCCACTGTGGTAGCTATTGGAGACCTGGCCAAATACAGTGAACTGTGTACATGCTGAGCCACAACACAGTAGAGACTCTGGCTCACCTGGAGCACAAGTTTGATTGATTATGTGTCAAGTATACCTTTGTTCTCTGCTACAAGTGTGAGGGCATGAAGGAAAGAGGGTTTTCTGAGTCCACAAGGACATGACTGCTCTTAATAAGGCACATGAGATGGTTGGAGCAGATAGTGCTAATGGAGGAGATGAATGTATTATGCATGAAATTATCTGCTGCAATTTTATGCTCTATTTTCTTGGGTCTGTTTCATTTCTATTGTTCTACAAAGCTTCCATTGGGGAACTATCAAATCAAGATAAGCAATATTTCCATTTGAAAAAGGACACCACTCAACTCTATCCAAGATGGCAAGTAGCAAAATCTTGAGCTCACCTCCTTCCCAAGACACAACAAATTTGTATTTCACTACAAATTAAAACCTTCAAAATAGATGCGAGGGTGTCCTACATCTCTACAAAAAACACAAGAAAGGGCAATGAAAGCTGACACAGGGTCTTGCCAGTAATACTATATGGGCATTATCACCCAAGATTGAGAGGGACATCATCAATACAGACTGCTTCCCAGGGAGTGAAGAGTTCACCCCCACATCTGGTATTCTAGCACCTTTGGAGAGCAATAGGACTTTGAGGAGCAGAGAATGCAGGACAAAGAACAGGGGAACTCAATAGATGAAGTGTGCATAGACTAATTGAAGGATTTTCATTTGTTGGACCAAAAAGGAAGAATAAGAAAAAGGACAGTTCATTCTTGAGGTTACAGTATTTATGGCGGCTATTGGGACAGCACTCATCTAGAATAGTAGCTGGAAACAAGATCTTCCAACCTCAGCTAAGGTAGCTATTCACCTTCATATACAGATATGTTTGTGCCATTTCTTTCAGAGAAGGATAAAAGAGAGGATACTATGGTCTGATAAACAGCTGCCCCTCTCCCTGCCTGGGGCCACTGCTGAACTCACTTGCCTGCTTGCAGCATAAAGGCCCCATAAAGCTGGATCTCCTGACCAGAGGGCTATACTCTGCAACCTAAAATCCTAGCATGATACCATTATAAAAAGGAATGGAAAAAAACCTTTATCCTAATCCACTGAAACTGAGTACCAAACAAAATGAAGAGATAGTTGAATTTACGATGAATCAAGACAAAATCCCAGAGAAAATTCCTAATGTAACAGAATTAAGTAAACAGTTTGAAGATTTCAAAACAACTGTCTTAATGATGCTCACTAAAATTAGGAGAACAACAGATGAGCAAAACGAGATCTACAACAAAGACAGAAAATATGAGAAAGTTCCAAACAGAAATCATAGAACTAAAGAATATAATAGCTGAACAACAAAGAACAACACACCCTCAATAGTAGACTAGAAGAAGCAGTCAATAAAATCAGTGATCTAGAAGATAGGACGGTGAAAAAGCCCAAGCATATGAGTAAAGAGAAAAAAGATTTTAAAAAATGAAGGTAGCATAAGAGACTTATATGATAAGATTAGGAGGAACCACGTTCACATATAGTGGTTCCAGAAGGAGAAGAGAGAAAGGTACATAAACCTTAATTGAAGAAATAATAGCTGAGAACTTCACTAGCTAGGGGAAGGAAACAGATATCCAGAAATAGAAAACTCAAAGAGTTCCAAGAAAGACACACAATAAGACACCTTTAATTAAAATGACAAAAATTGAAGATGAAGAGAGGATCTTAAAAGCAATTGGAGAAAGACACATCACTGAGTTCTCATAAGATTGTCTACAAATTTCTCTGCAGATATTTTACAGGCCAGAAGGGAATGGAATGATATATTCAAAGTGGTGAGAACAAAGGACTTCCAACTAAGGATATCCTACCCTGCTATGTTATCAATTAGAATTGAGGGAACAATAAAGATCTTTACAGACAAACAAAACATAAAGGAATTAATCACCACTAAACCATCCTTGCAAGAAACACCAAAGGAATTTTTATAAAATGAAAAGAAACCCCACTTAGAAGCAGCAAGACACCAAAAATAAATAAATAAATAAAACATGGCGGGGGGAGTAAAAATGCAGATGTTGGAATGAGCTTAAGATTAATTTGCTTTTGATTTAAAATAGGTTGTAACCAGACAACAATGACATATCTTCTCATACCTATGAGAATAGTAAGTATCCAAAAGAATAGAAGCAACAAGTGTTGGTGAAGATGCAGGGGTAAAGGAACCTGTATATCCTGCTGGTGCGAGAAAAAGGATTCCTTACGTACTTTTGGTGGTTGTGTAAATTGGTGCAACCATTATAGAAGGTAGTGTGAAGTTTCCTCAAAATATTGAAAACAGAAATTTCATGATTCTGCCATCTCATTTCTGTGTATTTGTTCTGAAAACACAAAAACATGAATTTGAAGAGATATATGCAACCCATGCTTATTGTAGCATCATTGCAATTACTAAGATCTAAAAGCAAACTAAGTTCTCAACATCTGAATATATAAAGAAAATGTGAATACACACACAATGGAATACTACTCAGCTATGTATTTAAAAAATTAAAACCTCCAATCTGCAACAACATGGATGCCCCTAGAGGGAATTAAACTTGCAAAATAAGTCAGAAGGAGAAAAGCAAATATTATATGATGTGACTTATATGTATTATACAGAGAAACCAAACAAACAGATAAACAAAATTAAACAAAATTAGACTTTTATTCTATAGCACCCCAAATTAGTGGTTACCAGAAGGGAAAGGGGGAAAAAGTTAGGTAAAATGAGTCAATTATATGGCGAAGGATAGGACTGAACTGTTGGTGGTGAGCTTCCTGTCTTATATGTAGATGTTGACTTACAAAGCTGGATACCTTAAACCCATGTAATGTTATGATGCAATATCCCTTCAATAATATTTAATTAATTAATTTAAAGCTAAAAAAGACCCTGCTATAAGAGAGTATTGGATATTTCATGGGAAAAAGCAGTCAACAGACACTGATCAACAAAAGAGTCTCTTAAGTTCCCTGACAAAGAGTCCGAGTAGGGATAAGTGCCTGGGGCCCTCAGAGGGCAAGAACTGAGGTCTTGACAACTAAGTGACTATTTCCCCTTAGAACACTTTGCTGTGAAAATTTTGAATACTATTCAAATCACCCTTATCAACAACCTATTGCAACAAAACTCAGGCCTCTAGTCAAGCCTGTTTTGCATGTAAATTACTTCACCCTTAACAGTATCTTTTCCTCCAGGAGTGAAGGTGGGGTCCTTTGCTTGTACTTCAATGAAAGAAGACAGAGAAAGGATCAGAGGAAGGATGAAGAAAGAAGGGGAAATATTGAAAAGGTTGTTTTTTGATCTACACATAAAAAGAGAAAAAGAAAACTATGATTCTCCCTCTTCTTTGCCTATGTGCGCTTGCACACACACACACACACACACACACACACACACACACAGTGGAATGATGGTATAATTTGGGAGACCTCTGTATAAAAGTTTTATTTTCCTCATCAGTCACTCCACCTATATAGCTTTACTTGAGTCTGACTTTTTCTTCTTTCTAATTTTCATATCAGAATTCAAATACCTAGGTGAGGATTGAAAGTTAAATCAGGGATTCTTAACTTGAATATATGGATGTTCCAAAGTTGTGGGTGTTTTCGTGTGTATCTGAATTATCAGAATTTATGTAAATGCAGATCCTGTGGCCTCATCCATTGACAATGAATGCGATACCTTCACTCTAGGGAAGGGCTCAGAAGTCTGCACTCAAACAAGCATCCGAAGAGATTCTGATATGGATAGGCCTTAGGTCACACTTCAAGAAATGCTACTCTTTAGAAGGGTTATGAACTCCCAGAAAGTAAATACAAAGTTGTAAGTGTGTAATATGTGAATATAATTCCAGGAATTGGATCCACAGTTTGAATCCATTTCTGAAAGAGTCATTGGCTTAAAAGTGCAGATTAACGAGGTAGGAAGAAATAGTAAAAATAAGATCCAAAATATAAGGAGTTGTGAAGAAAGATGAAAACTTCGTTAGACTACATAGAACTAGGAAAAGATCTTCAATAAAACCACTTTGCTACTTGTTCTGACTGAGAAATGGGAGAAATTATAAGAAGTATCACAACTAAAGTGAAGGATCTTTGATCTGGAAAGGGGATATTTGTAATTTATATCACAAAGAATGAATTTCCTTATATATAAAGAATTGTAAAAAATTAATTAAGAGGCCACTAAGCCAACAGAAAAATGGGCAATGGATGTGAATAATCAGTTCACAGAAAAGTAAATACAAATGGCTTTTAAATGAAAATATGTTCACTTTTGTTCATAATAAGCAAAATACAACTTAATACTGCAGTAAGATCTCAATTTTCATCTATCAGATTGAGAAATGTGAAAGTGGTAGCACACTACTGGTAGGTGTGCAGTTTGAAATACCTGTGTGAAGGACAACTTGGCAATATGTATAAAAGTTAAAATGTTCTCACCATCGAATACAGCCTGTAAACTCTTAGGAATTTAGCATACAAACATACTCCCACATGTGTAAAGATTATTTATTAGCAAAAGACTAAGGAAAGCCTAACTATGTGTCAATAGAAGATTGGTTCAATTACTCACAGCAATCTATACAAAGGAATGGCATGAAGATATAAAATGACTAATCTCTTTATATGTTAATGGGGAGTATCTCCAAGATATGTGATTCTGTGGAAAAAGACACTGAGTGATGTGTATGATATGCTGCCATTAGTGTTAAAAGTGTGTGCATATTTGCTTGCATTTTTTGTGGGTTCTCTCCTGCACAATATATAAGGAGCTGTTAGCAATGATTAGACAACACAGGGTCTGGGGAAAAACTTACTTTCCATTATATGTTTGTGCACCTTTTGAATCATTTGCATGTATTTCCTATTTAAAATAAATTAATGATTAAAAATAGAAACTAAAGCAAGCAGGCAGGCTCTGATTGTAGTGGAAGGGTGTGTTGGCAAAATGGGAGACTGGGATGGAGATTCTCTTCTGAGAAGCATGGCTCCCCAGGGGAGAGGCTAGGCCAAAGCCCTGCAGCCTCTCACTTTCAGCTAGGCTTACTTAGGTGCTCACAAAATTTGATAGATGAATGGATGGGACATATTCCTCAGGTATATTGGTTAATAAATAAGACCGAGAACCACGGAACCACAGGCAGGTAGAATTTTAAGGAAGCGATGTCTTTGCTTTACCTTAAAACCTACTTCATCCTTCAGGTCCTGATTCATAGGCTGTCTCTTCCTTAATCTGCTTTTTTTTTTAAGGAGAGTGAAGGCAGGCCAGCAGCAGGAAGGAAGAAAATAGAGGAAAAAGAATCATTGTTATTTGTTTTCTTTATTGACTGTGAACACAGGTCCTTGCACTGTATGTAGACTTTGCCCCAAGCTCAGTCTTCACACCTGAGCCACCAGGATGCACCCTCTTAAACTGTTCTTAGAGGATCTATTACAATTTCTTTTGTGGTTTGAATACTAATTTGCATATTAGTCTCTCCTGTAGATTGAACACACCTTAGTGGCTAGGACCCTCTCTTCCCCGCCTCTATCTACAGCTCGCAGTGCCAGCACAATGAACCTAAATGATCCACAGTAAAGGCAACACAGTCCTCCTTATAGAACACTGCGGGCAAGGGTATGTTCTAGACTGTACCACAGGAGACGCTGGCATGGTGAGTGATAATAAGCACAAAAGTGGGCTCAGCTGAACTGCCTTTCCACTGTCATTTGAGTCATTCAGATGTTCGAAGGAATGTCTCTGACCAGCCAGATCTCTCACTAGCAGATTAGACTCAGCTAATAGCCTGCATTTCTTTAATAGTCTTTTTTTAAGAAGGAAGCAGGTATGAATGAAGGCAGGTTAGTAGGCAAGCAGCAAAGAAAGAGGAAGAAGCATTTTGATTTGTTTCTTCATTTTGATTGTTCTTTCCGGCCCTAGATCCTGAACCCCGATCTTGGTGTTTATGTGAACTACTATACCCCAGCTGCCAACTTAATGCTTAGTCTTTCCAAGCCTCCAGGTCTGGAGCAGAAGCAGTGCCCTTATGCCTCTCCTCCTTCTACCATTTCTCATAGCAGGCCTCATCAATCAAGCAGACTTACTTTCTATTCTCCCCAGATATGACCTCACAATCCCTCACAAAAATTCAAACACTGCCTACCACTCAGTTGAGACTGGCACACAAAGTAAATTCTGTGTGCCATCCCAGGCCTTGATGGATTCATACACCCTGAGGCAGAGCCACCCGCCAGAATATTACAGAAGCCTTACCAGCAGCATTGAGACCCAGGCATAGTGAAGGCCTGCAAGAAGGCCTGTGATAAGTCTCTGTGTGGACTTGGACACAGCTCGTGAAGTCCACTGACCCTGGCAGTGCTTAACCCTGAAGCCTGAACAAGCTCACTGTGCTGCTGATATGGAGGCAAATGGATCTCAGCTAACTGGAATCCAATTCATCAGTAACCTCAAGTCATTGGAAGCCTTTGTATTTTCCTTTCTCCTGTCTCCATCCCCAAACAGAAAGCACATTCTACTTTAAGGAAGTTGAAGAAAATGTTAAAGAAGCAAGCCCCCACCAGAATTGCTGTTCTGAAACACTAATAGATAGGCATCCTGGTGAAGTAGGGATTGCGGACAGTCTACAGACATCCTAAGGCCCTGGGTTTGCCTCCTGGGGCCAGGAGATGAACAACTAAATGAAATAAATAAAAATGCTTCTTCCTCCTCTCTTCCTGCCTGACTACTTGCCTTCATTCCTGCATGCACGTCTCCTGAAAATTAGAAGAAAAAAACTACCAGAGCGTTTTTTTGACATCAGGTCACTCTGGGCCTAAACCCTTGCTTCCCCTGCTAGCATTATTTCCACTTCATGTCTGGATAGTAACCACTGATATTCACAATTATTACCTGTGAACCTGTCAGAGACTCAGAGATTGCCAGACTTTCCATTAGTTTAGATCAGGAGTCTGTAAACTACAGCCACAGGTCAAAGCCAGCTCACCACCTGTATTCATATTGGAATATATCCTTGTCCATTCACTTTATATTGTCTATAACTACTTTCATGCAACAATGGCAAAGCTGTATAGTTGCAACGGAAACCACGTTTCTCAAAGTCTAAAATACTTGCTATCTGGCTATTTATAGAAAAAAAATGTAGACACCTGGTTTTGACCATTCTTGGAGCTGGTTCTAAACCAGTGATTGATTCTTCCTTTTGTCTCCTTTCTTCTACCATTTCCCCCCCAGACACACACCCACACACATACAAATACACTGTTGAAAAGAAACCAGTAGTGACTGGAAAAATGAGCAGGAATAAGGGAAAGCAGACTTAAATATTTGTCATAATATTTTGTCATGTCACCCTGGTATGGAAGACAGCACCAGAGAACTGTATGCTTTGGCAGGGTACATACTCAGGGGGTAGGAATTAAAACAAACATGAGAAAAGCATGTGTTCGAAATGGTGTTTTATGTGCATGGTCTACAAGAGAGTCAGTAAGTCTCAGGCTGAATTGGAAGAAACAACTTATCCCTCCCAACCCAGAGTCATCTTCAAGTGTCTAGTACCATTTTCAAGTAGGGGTTGGGGCTTGGTGTAGGGATAGTGTGGGAGGAGACATATAGAAAAATTCTTTAAACATCTCCTTTCTCTCTCTCTCTCTGGCCTCCTCTTTCCATCAGATAGTTTAATTAGCAAATGGTAAGCCAGTTATTATGAAAACACCAATTCAGGAGTGGTTCCCAGATCATAGACACAGGGCTTAGTTAATAGTGGACAAAGAATATTGATCAGTTTTTCCCTTTTTTTAATCGCTTTGAACAGAGGGTAGTTGATGCCGCCCAATCACCAATTTGGAAATCCTCTAAAAAGAGGAATGGAGGTGGAATGGACTGAAGACTGAAGAGAAAGTGGTGGTTTATACTGACTACTTGAGAGCTTATATTAAAACCAATCTATCCAGTCAGCTGTGGGCTTTGTGAAGGTCCATTAATACACAGATTGGAATATGCAGTGGCCCTCAGATGGTA
>RJWH01009578.1:10828-21842 GCA_004363575.1 Solenodon paradoxus | reverse complement strand
AGCAAGGGGCGGGGCCTGAGGGGACGCCAATGAGCAAGGGGCGGGGCCTGAAGGGACACCAATGAGCAAGGGCGGGGCCTGAGGGGAGGCCAGCAAAGAACAGCTGAGGTCACCAGACTGACAGAAGCTCGGACCTGGACACTGAGTGGAGGGGATGACCAGTCCACTACCCCTTCTACCGCTTTCTACAGCCAAGAACACTGAACTCAAAGATGGCAGAAGGTTCGATTACAGAGCAACCAGCCTGCAGCTGGCTTTTTCTGTGCGGTGTCCAGCAAGGCCTAGTTTACAGCTGAGGTCCGTGAAGGGAGAAGTCACCTGTGCCAATGCTGAGCCAGAAGTGGGCAGGAGGGGAAAGCCTAGGCCAAGGAAGCTCTTCAAGGTTGGCCCATACTGAGATGACCACCAGAGGCTGCCTCAAATCTTGGCTGTCACCTGAAAGTCCTGTGACTTGGATCATGGGCCTTCGTCCTCTCTGTGCCTCAGTCCCCTATCTGTAAAATGGGAATAACACTTGCCCAGGAGCACAGCAAGGCCAAGCAGGATGGCTCAACTTCCCTACGCGCATGCACAGACACACACACGCACGCACGCACATGCGCACACACACGCACACGCATACACACACACACGCACACACAGCAGCCCTGCCAGTGGGGCCCTGAGGGCCATCTTAGTGTAGAACGCTGACAGCTTCACGCTCTCCAGACACAGAGGGTTAAACCCGACTCCCGCCTTCCTGCATCCCCATCCTGATCCTGCTGACTCTGCTGCCCTCCCCGCCGCAGCTATTCTGGGACAATGGAGGCAGCAGATGGCCCGAGTCCTGTTCCCTCCATCAGACCCTCAGTATCCAGGCACAACCCGCAAATCTGCTGCTGCTGCTGCTTCTAAAAACAGCCGCAGCCCCGCACAGAGGATGGAGAGGACAGGCTGCGGGGCCAGAGTCCACGCCTACTCCATCAGCATCCCACGCAGCAGCATTACAGCAGCCCAGGCTCTAGCCGAGTCCAAGTTCCTGCTCGGCGTCGGCCCCACGGCATGGCGCATGCGCACACTTATATACAAACACACATGCACACATACACATGCACACATATACACATGTGCACACACGTGCACACAGATATACACATACACATATACATACACATATACACATGTATACACATATGCATATACATGCAAACGTGCAAGCACATGAAAACCCTTATACATACACATATACACATACACACATACACGTTTAAATGTACAGATACATAAACACATGTACACTTATACATGGGCTGCACACATATGTACATGCAAGTGCATGTTCATACATACAAACACATGTGCTCATGTGTGCACATGCACACATGCGTACACGTGTGCGCACACAGCAGTCCTTCTCTGAGGCTCTCATGCGCCAGGCTTCCAGGCATCCCAGACAGAGTTACCACCAGGACAAATCCTTCAAGCCAAAGCTACCCCCCACCTCAGCTGCCTGCATCTGAGCCCCTTGCTCCCCAGTCTCTCCTCCCTTCTCCCCCAGCTCAGAGCCCCACTGTGACCCCACCTCCCACATCATGGGACATGATGAGGGTGGAGAGAAGAGACTCCCCATCCCTAACCCTCCACCATGCACCACCAAGCCAGGACTCTCCCCCTGACCCTCCCAGTCACTCAGCTAACCTCCTTGGGACTTGGGATTGTTAGATACTTGCATTTCTTTAGTTCCTATCTTGACTGCTAACTCACTCCTTTATCTGACACCAGATGCTGTATCCCTCGGCTCCGAGTCTCCACATATATCGCACCTACATCACACACATGCCAGACGTGGGCACAGACACAGAGTGCATGTACATCCTATGCACAGACATGTACAGAGATACATGCACCCCCTGGCCCACTACGACACAAACACGCACAGTGATATCACACTCGGTGAGCTCTTTTTCCTTGTGCCAGGCTCTGGGCTGCCCCTTTACAAACATGTATCATTTCATCCAGATATCAGCCTGTGAAGCAGACATTTGTTTTCTTATCTATAAAGTGGACATGACCACCAAAAATGCCACTGTGACAAGTTGATCAAAGACCCTGCCCCAGTTAAGAACCTTTTGGCTGCATGTAACAGAAAATTAGAACAAGAGAGGCTCAAACAAATAAAGTTTCATTCTCTTACAGAACCAGATGCTGGGAGAAACAGGTGTGGATAATTGTCTTGGCCTTTCCTTCATGACAGCAAAACAGCTGCCCCAGATCCAGACATCACAGCCACATTCCCAGGAGGAAGATGGAATATGGATCTATAAACACTTCCCCCAGAAGCTTCTCTATTGGTTTTTCTTAGTTTATACAACAGACAGAGCTCTGAATCAGAACTGGGCCACATGATAGCCCCTAACAGCAAGGGAGGATGGGAAAATGAGCAAAAGAATCATAACTGACTGGGACCCACTATGGTCCGTCATCTGGGCCTGGGCGTGCTGACAATGCAAACAAAATTGGCTTGTTAGCACAGGGTGAGGCACAAGGAGCTGGAAACTGGCCGACAGACCCTGGATTCTGCTACTATTCCACCTGGGAACCCTCAGTGGTTGGGGGTCCAGCAAAGGAGTCTAGAGTGGGTAGCCCAGTGCTTTACACACAGAAGTGATGGAGAGATCAGAGCTTAGAGCAGAAACAAGACCCCACTCAGGGGCTCATGTAATTCTCTGGAGGGTAAGGATCCCAGAGCTGCAGCCCAACTCAAGACCCCCACCCTTGTTCAGTTTAGCCAGCCCCAGGCCCGTGGATGCCCGGTGCTGGGTCTCTCTGGCCCCCACCTTGTGCAGCTGGGCCTGGGCTGTCTAACCCATCTGCCAGGGGCCTGGAAGGCCTTCACAGTCAGCAGCATCCAATCCTGGGCTTGCCTACCCCTCGGAGGCTCTGCCAGGGACTCCCCACCACAGGGGATGTGCCACAGGCCCTCGGGAGGCAGGGGACACCCAGAGGCCTTGGCCTGGCCTCTGGCCGGCCATGCAGAGTTCATCGGGCCACCAGCTGTGGGCACCAGGGAGTATCTGGGTAGAGGAGACAGTGGAGGGAGCGAAACCTGCAGAGAGAGCAGAAGTAGACAAAGTGAGGCCCTCTACCCATCCCCACAGGCTCCTGGGGGACAGTTTCTGCAGCTCAGCACCGCCAACATTTGGAGCCAAATAGTTCCTTATCATGGGGGGCGGTCCTGAACGATGGGGGAGACTTAGCAGCATTCTTGGGCTCTAGCCCTGAGACGACAGCAGCATCCTGCCCGCCCCCATCAGACACATCTGCAGACATTGCCAAATGCCCCTCGGGGAATGTGAAATGACCTCTGGAGAAAGCTGCTGGTTTAGAGAGAAGTCAAGCCCAGAGAAGCCGCAAAGAGACCTCCGCTGAAAGCAGCCAGCACCACGCGTCTGGTCTCCAGTTGGCTCCAGCCCTGTGCTTCAGGCTTCTTCCCATTTAGAGGGAATTTAACTCAATTCTTAAACCTCTTGGCAGTGTCGCCAGAGCAGGCACACCCCCATTGATGGGGGGCTTGCCCCATTAGAGAGCCTTTCACCTGTGAACCTGGAATGTTTATTCCTTTCTTGAGCCAAACTCCCAAGTTGTAACGTGCAACGTGTTCAGCGCGGCCCCGGCCCCAGGCCCCTGAGAATAGCAGAAGCCCTGACCCCAGACAGACAGAGCCACGTGCCCTGGTCCCCCCACCGCCCCCCAGGACTCTGAAGTTCGTAATTTCAGATAAATCCAAAGTCTAGGCAGAGTCTACAGGGCCTTGGGGGTGCCCTGTCACCGCCCCAACTGAGTTTGATGCCCGACCCCTCCGCCTGCATCCTGGTCACGCTGGCTTCCTTCCCGCTGGGGCACTGACGTGCCTGTCGCTCATCCACAAACGTCACTATCTAAACTGTGCTGCCGTGACCAGCGGGGAAGCTGGGCGGCCCTGATCTCCCTGTGACCCACCTGCGGGCAGAACTAGAAGGTGAAATGCCTGGGGGGCATTTTAGCCCTGATTCTAACCCTCTACCAAAGGCAGCAGCAAACTATACCAAAGAACTTCCTGCCAGGGCCCGAGTCCGCCCACCAGAGCGCATGCTCTGCTCAGGGAAGGCATTTCCGTCTTCCAGGGCTCCTGGAGGACCCCCAAAGAACCGGTATGCCCTGCAGGAGTAGCAGTTTGGTCAGCTGCCTCCAGCCGTGAGCACAGTCCACATACAACCCAGGAACCCAGGTTCACATCCCAGGGCCCCAGGGAACAACCAAGATGAACACCTAAAATAAAATAAAGTGCTTTTTCCTCCTCTGGCTTCCTGCCTGCCTGCCTCTGCTCACCTTCATTTCTGTCTGCACCTTTCCTTTAGAAAGAGAACAAGAAAGGACCAGGCTTGGAGAGCCCTTCAGAGCCACACTGTTCAGCCTCCTTGTGTTACAAATGGGGAGATCAAAACCCAGAGAGGGCAAGACACTTGTCCAAGATCACACAGCAAGCCAGTGGCAGAGCCGGGACTGAACTCGCTCCCTTCATGCCCAGCTCTGGGTGGTCAGCCACCAGGGCCTCCCAACCTCTAGTCCCCCATCTTCAGGTGCCCGATATCAGACCCCACTCCCCGCAGGTAACGGTTGTAACCCCAGACACACCTGGAGGGGTCCTCCTCAGGGGAGAAGGGGCCTTGCAGACTAATGACATTGAGCTTCCCCTCAAAGACACCATAGCTGAGGGTGACCTAGGCAGAGAAAAGCAAAGAAGAGTGAACGTTTGGGGGTATCCCACTGGGTGCACCCCACAAGGCACCCGTGTGGGGGCAGAAAGCACAGAGGCATTTTGAGGGCACAGACAGCCTGCCTCTGTCCCTGAACACCCAGCACGAGCAAGGGGAGCTTCGCCCAAGAACCCCCCACCCCGCAAGCCCCAAGGTAGTTAGGCCCCGACCCCATTTGCTCCCCCACCTGCCCCAGTGAGCTGGGAGGCTGGAACCATTCCTTCACTACAGATTAGGAAACTGAGGCTCAAGAGGGGAGGCACCTTCCCAGGCAGTCGGGAGCCTAGAGGGGAGTTTCCTGACACCCACTGTGGGGTTTGACAACTCCCTCTCCACTTGGTGCCTCCGGCTGTCTCTGGGATCATAGGGTGGGGAATAATGACCCCCAGCAAGAGGCAGTTGAGAAAGTGGTTGAAGGCTGTGGGTTAGGGGCCACCCGGATCCCCCTCTGCCCTGTACATGCTGGGTGCCGTGGCTAGCGGTGCTCTCTGGCCTCAGCTTCCCCGTCTGTAGAATGGGAATGTTACAACCAATTCACGGGGCTGTCATGAGGAGCCAGTGAGACAAAGAAGATGAAGCCTCAGGTAGTGCTCTGGAAACCCCGACATTAGGGTGACCTGCTTTTGGCTGCCCTAAATCTGGCCCGGCCTTCCTGGCTTCAGGTCCTAACCCCATACTCCTGCTCCAGACCTGGCTGATCAACATTAACTCTGGGCTTGGGAGAAAATAAGCCACAGCCCTAACTTTCCAGATATGAGAGCCAATAAATGTCCCTTCTGGTCAACTAGTCTGCTGAGTGTCTGTCCCGTCCAGCCCCAGGGCTCCAACCCCACTGCTGGACAGAGGTCCCAGGGGCCTTCCCAGCAGGACTGTCTACTGGGCTGAAACCATGAGTGGGAGGAGAGCATCCGCTAGTGGGACCAGGGCCATCCCAGTAATGGCATCGGATGGAAAAGCAGGGAGAGGAGACAGTTAAGCTCTGATGAACTTGAGGGGCCACCAAAGACAGGACAGGATGTGCCGGCACCTTCGGAGGGAAGGATGGGAGATGAGAGAAAAGAGACATGATGGGGGTAATGGTGGGAAGCAGGCGGTCAGATCCTGCTTGGGGTTTGGGAACCAGATCGAAGAATGTTAACATCACAAATGCCAACTCTGGAGGGTTAGAGGTGGAGGGGGTGGGTCACTGTGTGATTTTAAGGGGGTCCTTTGCCATCCTGGACCTCAGTTGCTCCATAAGTAGGGGTTAGCCCCCCATACACACACAACGCACACACCTCCCCCATCGCCACCTGTCCTGTGGCCAGCTCACCTGCGCCGAGAGCTGGGCAGCCCCCAGCAGCTGCAGGGTCTCCAGGTGGGAGTGGAAGAGAGGGCTGGGCTGCAGGTGGCCCCCCAGCTTGCACTCGATGATGTAGCCCACAGTGCAGTCATCAGGCAGCCGGATGAGGGCAGATGTGTCCGTGAAGTGGTGGCCACTGAGAAACAGAGCTGTGCTGTGGCCCCTGTCTTGGCCCCCTACCCTTAGAGCTGTCCCCACCTCCCAGCAGGCCCTCCCACCTCGTCTCTAGCCTCTTCCTCCTGCGTACGGTGTGACATCAGACAAGTCACGAATCTTGGAGAGCCTCGGTGTCTTCTTCTGTGAAATGGGCATGATAATGGACCTGCCCTCACCGGGCTGTTGTGAGGACTGAGTGGAGGAATGGTGAGAGAAAGCCCTTTACAATGTCTCCTTTCCTTCTGTCTTGTCATTCAGGCATTCATTCATTCCCTCGTCCATTCATTGCTGAGCCTGAGCATCTCCCTGGTGCCAGACACCGGGCTGGGGATAAGGGAACTCCCCCTCCTGGGGCAGACAGGACCGGTGCTAAGTCAGTGGCAGTGTGAGGCCTGAGGGACCCAGGGAGGGCAAGCCTGGCTTCCCAGAGGAGGCAGCAGTTTTAGTTTTGCTTTTTATTTAATCACATAATGGCTGTCTGTAAACAGAGGCTCACGGGACAAGCTGAAGTCAGCCAGGTCCTGGGCAGGGAAGGAGGAGCTTCCCAGGCAAGGGTACCCCATGGCTGCAAGTGCCCCCTAGTGTCCCTGGGGGCTGGTTGAGCAGGAGGTTCCCAACACAGGATGCCTGGACGAGAGGGTGAGTGCATAAGGAAACCCAGCCTTCCCTCCCTCCTGGCCTGTGAGCCTGAGAGCTGCCCCTGCCCAGAGGGGTCACTGGTTTCTAATTCATACGAAGGCACCATGGAGGTGAGCAGAAGCCCAAATGGGGGCACATTGGGCACAGGGATGTCCCTGGTATATGCCTGCAGCCGACAGGCCCTAAGACAGTATTTCCACTCCCACTTGGGGCACAGATTCCCCCTGGGGGACCCCTCCATCTGAAGCATACAGGACCCAGATGACCTTGGACCAGCTAGTTACTTAACTTCTCAGTGCCTCCACTTCCTGAGCTGTAGAAATGAGGATGGCACACCCCTTTCTCTTCTAGGGTGGTGAGTCTGCAAAGCACAGGCCCGGCTCACAGCCAACCCTCAATCGAGGTAGTGACACTTGGTGCTGCTGTCTGTCAGGCCTCTGCCATGTCCGCTCTAGAATACCAGTGCCCCCGAGGGCTTCCACCATCCCTAGGATCCCCCTCATTCTGGGACCCTCTCGGGCCAACTCAGTTCAAATGACCCTCTTCCAGGAAGCCTTCCCTCCTGTCCCCAAGCAGAAGGTCCTTCTCCCTCCTTGGATTGCTCCTACTACTGGCCTTCACTTCCCTGTGACACTGATCCATGGGAAGACGGTCAAATGGGACCTAATGTTTGCCAGGTGCCAATCCAGAAATTTCCTCACGTAACCGTGACAACAACCATTGGCCACTGTATCACTAAGTCCATTTTACAGACGGGGCACCGAGGCTCCAGAAATGATACAACTTACCACCGGTGGCAGAGAGCACTGGGCAGGGCACCCCGAGGTGTGACAGGGTGGCAGGAGGCTGCTCACAGCTGTATAACTGACACAGCATGAATGAGGGGCCATCCCTCCTGAGCTCACTCCCAAGTCCTTCCTGCAACAAAGTCCCCACGTACACCAGCCGTGCCCCTCTGTGCACCCACCACGAGTGTCTGCTTACCTGGCCCACGGGGCCATCTTCAAAGCCAGTTTTCGGTTGATGCAGAAGCCAGCACCCCCAGTGGCAAACCAGAACTGCACCAGCCTCTGAGCGGGGAGGGAAGGAGGACCAGGAGCACAGTGAGATTGGGCTCAGGGACGAAGACCTCACTTTCAGTTAGCATGACTCAGAGCCTTTTATTTCACATCTCACTGGAGTCTCACTACAGCCTGGCTTTGTGATGCTCATTTTACAGATCAGAAATCAGAGGCCCAGTGTCCACAGTTAACTAAGAGTGATGGAATCACCAATTAATTAGACCCCAATCTGGCTGGATTCGGTTAAAAAGGACATGTGTCCTATTTGTCTACCCAGCATAGCTGACCCCTTCCCCCAGAGAAACATCTCGACTTCACCCTGCTCCAGGCTCCAGAGGGGCTGCCCAACAGGCACCTGCTCCCCTGGCCCGCAGAGGTAGAACGTGCCCTAGGAATGATGGATCACAAGGCCACACCCCTTGACCCAGTGATTGGCTCAGTGACAGGCACCTGACTTAGGTCAACCAGTCAGAATCCTCCCCTGAGCTTTCTCTGCTCAGAGTTGCTCTCTACAGGGTCACCTGGCTCTGGAGCTGTAACCCTGATATCACCTACACCGGGCCACCTGCAATGGCCTAGCTGCTACCAAATCCTCAGAAAGCTTTTCTACAAAAAGAGAGAATGAGGAATCTCATGGAGGAAAGAGAGAACAGACAGGCTGTGAGTCCCTGAGGCCGGCAAACTCCCCGTATTCCAACCTCAGACACCAGTTACATCCCGGTGGGTTTACACTACTCCCTCCCCGTCCAACATCAACACCGCCCAGGGCGTCTTCCGGCTCCTCTGAGAAGACAGAAGACTCGTGAGCTCCCTCAAATTTGCTCAAGGCTTTTCGGAAAACCCTGTGTTCCCTGCTCTAGGTTGAACATGTTTCCTAAGGTTTCCTTGTCCCGAGTATACAGTTGGTGCTATATTGATGTATGTTGTATGACTAGGTTATCTATTCCCCATGGGCAGGAATTTGGGAAGCCTGACTCTGGGGCCCCCACCTCCTCTACTGCACAGCCGTGTAACCTGGAGAAAGTCACTGCCCCTCCCTGGGTCTCAGATTCGTCACTGCGAGTACAGCAGCAGCTCCAGTTCTAAAAGCAGACAGTTCTCCTAGCCCAGAGGTGTTCCCCTCCTAAAGACCTCTGAGCTTACTGCAGGAAATGCTGCCTCCTGGGGAGAGGCTGGGGCTCCAAAGGCAGAAAAGATAGGTCCTTGAAGTTCAAACACACAGGAGGTGCCCAGTAAATGCTGCTCAATGAACTAACGGGTGCATGGTTTCTGCCCCCAGATAGTTACAAAAACCACGATGGTAACAATATATGCGCGTAATCCTGAGCCCAAGTGTGCTGAGCCCTGTGCTAAGGGCTGCACTGCAGATGAGGTGACAAGGGAACAAAGAGGTGAGGTCCCTTGTCCAAGATTCCAGAGCTGGGACTGACCCTGAGCAGAGCTCTACCGCCCTTTGCTGACCCGCCCTGAGGGACCCCAGAGTGTGGACAGACCAGGACACTTTGTGAGTCCTGGGATCCTTCTGGTGGGATGTGCCAAAGAGGCCATTTGTGCATGTCGTGGGGGACAGGCTAGGTGTGCCCAGCAGGTGCTGAACCTGTGCAAGAAGAACAGAGTTCAGAGGCAAAGGCCGAGCTGAATCAAGTACTGATCGTTAACACTGACTAGTGTCTGTTATACGCAGGGTCCCCTTCTAAGCACTTGGAGAGAGGGCCTCTTTCAACCCTTTCTTTTTGGTTCACAATCACCTTATGAGGTAGGAACTGTGACCATCCATTTCACAGATGAAAACAAGTGAGGCACAAAGAAGTTAGGTGACTTCCAACAAGGTCACAAGCCAGGAGGCGACAGGGCTAGCATGTGAGCCAGAGTGCTCTCCACCCCTCAGAGTGAGCAAGTGAGTGGCCAGAGGTGGGGCAGTGCAGGAGCCTGGGGCAGCCCTCGGCTCTCACCTGGAATCACTCACAATGCACCTCCAGGGCTCAGGAGGATTTAATTAGGGTTCAGAAGCTGATCGCTGCTGATAATTAGTTTTGTATTTTCTGCACTTGGTTTCCCTAATGAAGCAGATGGTGCCTAGGGCGGGGGAGAGCCTGGTAGCCGGCCAGCTACTGCTCCAGCACTGCCTCCAGAGACGGGGATCCCTGTCTTGCCCCAATCCCTGGCACCAAGGGACCCCTGAGGGTCTGGGTCAACCCAACAGGCGAGACCTGGTGGCCCTGGGGATGGGGAGACTCCTGCAACAAACTCCGAGAACGCGTTCTTGTTTAAGTGAAAGTCAAATCTGATCGGGTTCCCGGTGAGGGCGTGTTTTCCAAACCTGGCACCCCTAGTCAGTGTCCATCAGTCCCGAGCTGAAGCTGCTGTGGGGACCCCATTAGACCAGGTGTCAGCTCTTGACTCTGATTACTGAGGTCTGAGGAGGGGCATCCTCGGGGACAGAACTGTTCCTGGGCTCCTGCAGCGGCAATTTACCACCTGGCCCAGCATGTTCAGCGTTTGTGTGACCTGGACATCTGTCTGCACGGTGATACCAGACAGCGAGGAGCCCCCATGGAGTCGGAAGCCTCGCTCCCCACGACACTTACTGTGAGGGACGAGCCATCGCGGCTCTGGGACCCCAGGTCCTCCTCTGTGCTTGTCTCAATGCCTAACCTGCACTGTCCCCCCATTTCACAGAGGTAGAATCAGCAGCCTAAACTCAGAATGAGGTGCGCCCTGGTGGCCTACGGTCCAGTACACCTGGGAGGAGTCTCACATAATCCCAACGCGTCCCGGGTTCAAGAGCTGAGGCTGGGCGAACAACCAATGTGAACAACTAAATTAAAAAAAAGTGCTTCTTCCACCGCTGTCTTCCCGCCGGTCTACTTGCCTTCATCCCTGCCTGCAACTTTCCATTAAAAAAAACCTAACAATAAATAAATTTTTAAAATAAATACACAGAAATGAAGTCAAATCTGAAAGCCAGAAAATCTGTCCTACTCTCTACTTCGCAGCGCCACCTTCTGACTGGCCCCGCCCTCGGACAGACCCCCCCCCCC
>RJWH01009578.1:0-10728 GCA_004363575.1 Solenodon paradoxus | reverse complement strand
GTTGCGGCTCAGAGGCGTGAATGGGCCGGTTCAGGCTGGGCCGGCCGATGTAAACATCACGGGTCAGCGGTAACGTTTTTAGCAACTTCAGCAACGCCCGCGGATTCAGGTAATTGTCATCGTCCACGTGGCAGAACCATCTGTGGGGATGGAAAGAGGAACAGTGAGCTTGGAAGAGAGTACTGAAGGCGGAACACCTCCGTCAGGGGTGCCGGCAGCCTGACTCCCCTGGGGGGGGGGCCCCTGTATCAGTCAGCAAACAACGCCATGCGGGTGAGGGTGTCCAGCACTGAAGACCCCTCTTGGATAGCAGACAGCCTCTGCCTAAGCTCATGCGGAGAGTGTGCCCACTCAGCAGGTAAGGAGAGAGACTCAGAGAGGTTAAGACACCTGCCCAAGGTCACAAAGCCAGAGCAGGGAAGGGTTCGAACCCAGGTTGGCCCTCCATGATTATATTCACTGGACACATCTGGGCACTAAGGAACTGACCTGAAGCAAAGGTCACGTCATACCTGTCTCCAGAAACCCAGGTGCACTCACCTCAGCCCACTGGCCAAGAAGGCATCGAACTCAGCAGCCATCTTGCAGGACAGGGCTGGGTGGCTGTGCTCTGAGGAGCAGTTGGTAACCACGAGGTGGGACCCTGGGGGAGTGACAAGTCAGGGGACCCTGCCCAGCTCCTGCCCCACAGGCCTGCAGAGACCTGAGAAAGCCTGGAGCACTCCACCCGCTCATTTTACACGAGAGGAAACTGAGGCCAGAGAGGCCTGTCCTGCCCAAGACCACAGAGTTCATGCCGAGTGGCTGGTCTGTGGCCCAGGTGTGTGGGGTCTTGTCCAGCACGTCCTACCCCACACCCATACTCACTTCCAGGGGCGAGGCCGGCTCCCCTCCCAGGCACAAGGGAATCCCCACTTGCCAAGAGCAGACAGTTCTGTGTCCTGGGGACCCCAGGACAGTGAGAGGCTCTGCTTTCCCAGGCAACAGCTGAGGGACCCCGTGCCCCACCCAAGCCGGGCAGCATTACCCAGTCTCCTCTGCAGGCCTTCATCAGAGCTGTCGGTGAAGACAAATGTCTAGGAAGGAGAAGGAGGTATCAGGACTCAGGCCAGCCAGGGGCAGTCTTGGGCCAGGTCATAGCCCACCACAGACCCTCTGTCCCTGAGGGACAGACACACATCCTCTCACAGTCCAATCCTTTAGGACAAGGTGGCTTTCTCAGCTATCCACACCGTGTCCCCCACCACATGGCTTTTGCAGGGCGCGTCTCACACTCACAGCAGGCAGCACCCTGCAGGGCCCGAGAGTCACACACCTGTGGCGGGAGACACCCTCTTCTGTCCACACCCCGCAGCCCCACTCGGCCCCTCCACCGTCCCATACACACTGTTCTACGCACTCTGTCAGGAGACAGCCTCCATGTGACAACAGCCAGTTGCTGGGAGACACCGCTCAGTCACACAGTCTCTGTGCACACGAGCAGGTGCCCCTCCACATCTGGAAACTTCACACCGCGGCCTCATCCCGCTCTCCCCATCAGAGAGGAGCCACCAGGAGCTGTCACACGCCCAGTCCCAACGACCTCAGTAACCCCGAGGCAGGCCCTATGGGATGCCTCCTTCACAGGTGGCCTCCTTCACAGGTGGCCAACCCGAGCCCGACGACGGGCTAAGACTGTGCAGCTGGCAAGTGCCAAACCGGGGTTCCAACCCACCAATGGACGCCACTCAACCCCTGAGTCATCTGAACCTGAACTCTGAACGAGACGCAGAGCCGAGGTGTGAGCCTGTGGGGAACACAGACACCCGTTCCACACACCCCCCACGCAGGCCCCCTCACCCATCAGGCACTTTGAGGGTTGGCTCTGACCCTTCAGCTGCCCTGCCCAGGGCCGAGGACAATGCTGAGCTTCTGCCAAGTGAGGCCCAAGGAGAAGGCAGGTGTCCCACCTATTTAAATCCCCCGAGTCCCCTTCCCCTCTGCACCCACTCCAGACACAGGAAGGCCAACTGCAGTGCCCTCCCCGCTCCTCCTCCCCAGCAATCAGCCCATCAGATCAGAACAGCCCTTGCCTTGAGCCTCAGTTTACCCACCTGTAAAACCACGTTTAGTGACAGCTGCAAGAGCAAGATGAGATAATGTATGAAAGAACATACATGCCAGTGAAGCCAGTCCAGCTTCTTGTATCTCAGGGGAAACTGAGGCATGGGAGACCAGAAAGACAGAAGCCAGGGCGGGCACAGGAAGAGGCAGAGGGAACTAGGCCTGCCTCCCCAAGTCCCTGGCCACTATTATCTCTCAGTGGATGACTGTCTTGCCCCCTCAGGCTTGTTTTCCTGTCAGGACAGGCATCAGATAGCACCCACACCCTCCATGCCCCCAACACCTTCTGTGGCTCCCTGCTGCCCACGGGATAAAGACCAGCCTCCATGTGGCCAGTAAGGCTAAGGCTAGCCAGCCCCTGGGCCTGATCTCATCATTTCCTGCCCCATCACAAGGACTCTCTTCAACTGAGATCTTTCAGGTCCCCAAATATCACACACACACACACACACACACACACACCCCTCCAAATCTTTGCTCATGCCCCTAACTCCCAGCTGAATCCTCACCTCCTCCAGGAAGCCTTCCCTGACACACCTCCCATGTGTGCCTCCTGTTCCTGCCACTGTCTCAGCAACCCCACAGTTCTGAAACCCTATCCCTTGGTCTCTCCACCAGACAGTGACATCCCGGAAGGCAAAGGCCTGGTCTGAGTTGCTTCCTCTTCCTGGCGTCAGCTCCCCTCAAGGGCCTGGGCAGGATCCGCCTTCAGATCCCTTCTCCCTGGGCTCAGATTTGACCAACACTGGGGTTCCCTGGATTTCCCTGGCCTGCAGCTGGCCCTGCTCCTCTCCATCCCGTCCACACCCTCTAGGTGCCATCCAGCCTCTCAGCTTTCAACACCCTCATGAAGCCAGCCACCATCTACGGCCCAGACCTGGCCCAGCCCTGAGCAGCTGGTTCTCAGATCCTACCCAGGGCACATCAAGACTGGGTGCCCAGCTCCCCACAGACCTCTCTTCCCGCGCCTTCCCCATCTCACTGGGACCCAGCCCCCTGGGGGCTCCATGCCTCTGTTCTCACACCCCACATCCATTCAGTTGCAGAGTCTGTCCACCCAACCTCCATATGACCCGGGGCGGGTCCCAACCTCCATGGTCCCCTCCTGCCTGCTTTTCTGCCGTCACCTTTTCCCTGGTCTTCCTGCTGTCCTGCCCCACCCCAAGTCTGTTTGCAACAGAGACCCCAAGAGAGCCAGCAAAATAAGGCCAGGCTTTCTTGCCCTGCTGCCTGGCAAACATTTGTCACCAAACCACAACCAATAGTGAAACTCTCTAGAGTTTGGAGCATGGGCCAAATGGGCCAGGGAAAGCTTGCCGATGAATGCATAAGTTCACATGACTTCGTGGGGGAGGGCGAGAGGAGGGACCCCCCAGGACCTGGGTTCTGGGGACAGCCGGGGTTTCAGTCCGTGGGAATCCTGAGGTTGGCACGGAGCTGCAGGCTGTCTCCTCTGGGCCACCGGCTGCATCTGATTTGTTGAAGGAAGGCCCCTGATAATGGTTAAAACCTCTCAGGAAAACAAAGACCCAGCCTGTGGGGTCAGGGGAGGGGTGGCCTGGGGGCCATCTGCTGCGGAGGAGGAGAGAAATGGGGCTCTCCCACCCTGACCCCACCCTCAAGGGGGCTGAAGGGAAGAGAAAGGCTCCCCCTGGAACACAAAACAAGCCTCCCCCGGCCCACCCCCTCTGCCCCAGACAAAGGCCTGCACACAAGCCCCAGCCACTGCCACAAAAGCCCACCTGCCACCCGGCCGCCCTTAACCAGCTGGGGTAGGCGCCCAGCCCATAGTTAACCAGCTCAGGCCCGCTCCTCCAGCTGGGGGAGCTGAGAGGCGCCTGCCTGGGCAGATGGGGAAACTGAGGACTGAAAGGAAGAGTATAAAGTGATGGGGCCCAGATGCCATGGCAAGAAGGGGTCTCCCCTCCTTCTCTGTCCACTTCCTTTTTTTCAGCCCTGCCTTAAAGGAAAAGGTTTCCAGATCCCCTCCTTGCACTGGGGCCGGAGCAGGGCTGCTCGTCTGAGGGAGTCCCTCTCCTCTCTGCTTAGCCGCTCAGTCTCCTCACCCGTAAGATGAGGAGAGCGGTGCTGGGCACTCAGTGCCGTGCGGGTTAGGAAGTGAGGCAGCTGAGACGCAGCCCCTCTGGCGGCCAGGCGGTTTCTGGGCTTGAGCTGGGGGCACGGACGGGGCTGCTTGCCCCTCTGCAGAACTCTGGGCTCCTGGGTCCCAGGGAGAAGAAAGGGCCCGTTCCCACCCCTACCCAGCTAGGCTGGGCCACTGGGCTCTGCGCCTCGGGCCTTTGGGGACATGCTGGCAAACAGTACTTCCTACTCTTTGGCCTCAGTTTCCTCATCCGGGGCAAGGGCACCGCCGTGGAGATCAAGGCAAGACAGGAAAGGCCCTAGACCACGTGAGGCCGCGCTCGGGTACACAGGCGACCATAAACAGGAAGGCCTGTGGGGAGGGCCAGGCTCAGGAGCTTCCCGGGCGGAACCAGACTCTCCCAAGACAGAAGCTTGTGGGCCGGGCGGGCGAGAGAGGGTGCTAGGCGGCAGGGCTGGAAACTGGGAAGAGTGCCCCTCCGCAGGGCCTGGCCCGCTCCAGGGGCCGCTGCCCCTGCCCCTGTTCCTGGTCTCCCAGGAGTCCCCAACCCCCTCTGAAGGCTGTACTTCCTCCCCTGGAACCAGCCGCCAAAGTGGAGACAGGGTGTGGCACTCCTGCTTGTGTGTGTGTGTGTGTGTGTGTGTGTGTGTGTGTGTGTGTGTGTGTGTGTGAATCTGCCCCCCAGCAGCCCCAGTGACTGACTTTGCTGGAAGAAGGGACACAGCCGGCCAGAGCTGCGTCCCTAGAAAGGCATCGCCACAGCCCCATCACCCACACACCTCTCATCACAGCACACCTAACATGGACTTGGGCACACAAGTGCACGCACACAGTCCCGCATGCAGGCCGGCCTCTGCGCCCACCCCTCGCCCCCGACACAGCCTCCCTCCCACAGGACCCGGCGGGGAGCGGGAGGATGCCGCAGCCCTCAGCACACCCTGGGCGGCAGAGGCACAGGGACAGGGGCTGTCCCCATTCTGGCGGATGTCCCCCACACCGCCCAGTCCTCCTCCCTGCTCTCCACCTCACAGCCAGGGCCGGACAGCACCCGGGCCAGGACAGCGGGCAGCAGGCCTGGGCACACGTCAGAGTCAGGACCTCTTGGGGGGCCTCTGCTGCCCACCCCCCACACTGGGCTGGGCCAGGGTGTGCAGGAGTGACACCTGCTTCTTCAGCACAGCCGGGGAACAGAGGGACGCAGGAGGGACCCGGGAGCCTGGATGGGTGAGGACCACCTGGCTGCAGTGCCACCGAGGGGTACTGGCAGGAAGCCCAGCCAGGCCTGAGGACGCAGAAGTGGGCAGGCAGTGCCCCCTTGGAGGCTGCCACTTGCTGAACCCCTCAGGCCAGGGGTCAGCCCGGGCCCACCATCGCCCACTGGTCACCTGTTCCCTGGTCCTGGAGACCCACGTGTCGAGCAGCAGCTCCAGGCGGGAGCGGTGGAAGGCCCGTGTGGTCTTGACAGAGATGAAGATGTGGTGCAGCTGCAGATTGGGGGCCCACGGGCCCGGCGGGCTGTGCTCGGGGGTCTTCTGCACACTCCGGTGGGACCGGCCTGAGTGGTAGTGGAAAGAGAGGAACCCCATGCACAGTAGGGTGAGGAGGGCTCCTGCCAGGCCCCGGAGGAGCCGGCACTGCATCGGCCCTGGGCCCGGACAACTCGGTCCCCAGTGCCCCCACCAGAAGGTAGTGGAGGCTGGTCAAGACGGGGGCCCAGCAAAGGCAAAAAGCTGGCAGGCATCTGGGGCAGGCAAGGAGGGGAGAGGTGGGCGATGGTCCTCCGGCCCCAGAGGCTGAGCCATGGCAGCCCGTTGCGGCTGTCAGTCCACCTGCTCTGCAGTCCTCCCGGCTCTGGGCGCCTGGCCCCGCCCCTGCCTCCAGAGCAGCGGAGGGGCGGAGCTGGCCCAGGGAAGCCCCAGAGGTGGCTGAAAAAGAGGCACCGACTGTAGGGACGGCCCCAGCTCTGCCAGCTGCTGCAGAGAGTGGGGCAACAACAATCCCTCCTTGCCCGGATGTGAGGGGCCCTCCAGCCTTCCTATTCCGCAGAGACCACCAGCCTAGCTCACAGGACACCCATTCTTTATTCTTTACTAGCTCCCAGCTTTGGCTCACACTATTCTTCCCCCTGGATACTCTCCCCAAACCCAGCCAACCTCACCCATGTTTCCTCCATCAGCTTAATTCTATTTTTACTTTAAAGCTCAGCGCAAGGACTCCTCCTCCAGGAAGTCCTCCCTGATGTCCCCCTCCAACCTCTGAGACTCCTCCCACAGTAGAGTTTGTTGGGAGCCAGAGGTCTTTAGAGCAGCACTCGGGTTTTTATTCTGTTTATAGCTGAACACATATGGCACAGAATGATCTAAAATGATCTAGCTCAGGGCCAGGTGGACCCTGGGGCTCTGACCCACAGGAGGCCCGCTGGGGGCACTTGTCCGCTATGGCTCCCTGTGCTCCATTACTCAGCAGTCTTTATTGCCGCTTCTCCCCGAGCCATACCAGTGGATAAAAGAAACTTCTTCAGCCCCCACCTCCACCTTGTTTTGCATGAGGTTACTCACTCCCATCTTTCCTCTACTAGAACCCTGCACTGACCCCCTCTTCCCTCCACAGCCCTGTAGGAGCTGGCCCCATGTCCCCCAGTCCTATCTCCTGCTCCCTCTGCTGCAGACCCACTGGGCTTCTGCCCTGTCCAAGCACATACCCACCTCTGGACCTTTGCACTTCTGTTCTGCCTGCACCTTTTCCCTGGAGACCCCACATCTCACTCCCTCACCTCCCCAGGTCTTAACACAAATGTCACCTTTTCCCAAACCACTTTATTTAAATTTCAACCCCTCCTTCCTGCCCCCTGCTAGCCATCTGACCTTCCCAGGCTCCTTTCTCTGCTACGTTTTCTCCATAGCCGTTTTCATCTTCCCACGTCCTGCATATTTTACTTACTTATTGTCTATCTTCCCCACGGAATATCAGGGCGGGAATTTCTTTTTTTGCTCACTGAGTCCCTAGTGCCTGGCACATAGTGGATCAATAAATATTTATTAAATACAAGAAAGTACCAGATGGCTGGTGGGCTGACCTGGACCTGCTGTGATCACAGCTGCATTAGGAGTGTGGAGGAAAGGAAAGGAAAACCAGCCCTATGGAATTAATCTAGCCAGCCCCAAGTCAGGCCCTTTCATAGGCTACCTTCTCAGAATGCCGCCCCCCACCAAAGAGATAACCCCAGGCTTTGTGCCACAGACCAGGGTTTGATTGTGACCAGACCACTCACTAGACATGTGACTTTGGGCAAGTTACTTCGCCTCTCTGAACTTTAGTCATTTCTAAAATGAGGACAAAAAGAAGACTTCATGATGGCACACTCTGATGGCTCAGGTGTTAAGCCCATCCTGGAGTGGGGTCCACATACCACCCAAGGACCCAGGTTCATGGTCTGGGGTCAGGGGGAACAATCGAAATGAACAAATAAGTAAAAATGCTTCTTCCTCCTCTCTCTTCCTGCCTGCTTGTCTTCCTTCCTCTTTTAAGAAAAAAAGAAAAACCTCAGAGGATTAAAGGATCAGTGGGCTTCTCCACCCCAGGAGGAGGACACGTAATATGGGGCCAGGCAGAGGCTGCTGAGGGACTGGGACCCCACATCTTCACCCAGATACACATGTCCACTGAAGAAGCTTGGCCAGGGCTGCAGCAAGGAGGTGGAGGAAGTTCATTTACTCAAAGAAGCCTATTTGGTCTCCAAGCCCAGAGGGCCTACAGCCACCCAGACACCACCATTGTACCCAGAAGAAATCCCAGGACCAGGAGGGTCATGCAGGCTTCATGTGGTGGCATCTGAGCCACCCCCAACCCCCTGGGGCCTGGTCAAGTTTATCACTGTGACCGAGAAGTCAGAGGACGACTAAGGACAGTAAAATGCACATAACACCTAAGTCTACTAAATGCTTCTTAAAAAAAAGAAATCCTAAACTCCAACCTCAGGCATCTCCTCCAGGCAGCCTGCCTGGATTTATCCCAGAGGCGACCATCCTCTGGTGGAGCTGTCCCGGACCTGACTGCACACTAAGGGTTGGCTTTTGTTCTCCACTGGGCCTCTTAAGCCTCAGATGATGCCCTGTTGGCCTTGGTGCCCCCACTCCAGGCGATACTCCTTTGATCATCACACATCAGCAGAACTGAGCACAAGGGTGACCCATCTGTGGGGCCCTCCCCAGTCATTTGGGGGCAGGTAAGGTGATGCCAGCACAGATGGCGGGCGGCTCTGGGATGAGTCCGGAGCGAAATCTGACCCTCTCCATGGAGAGCAGGGAGCTGAAAGGTATCAGCCTGAGCTGGGGCGGGACAAGAGGGGAGTGGAGGGGCCCCAGGGCAGGAATACAAGCAAGCAAAATGTCAGCAGCTTTATGACAAACTGTTTAATGTTCCATCGTGTGCAGCTTTGGAGAAAAAGACCCGTTAAAAAGTCACGAGTCATACATTCTGGTGAGGCAGCGGCCGGCCCCTCCTCGCCGGCCCATGATGGGCGGCAGGGCGGGAACAGGCCCTGTGAGAACATGGTCCTGAGTGTGTCCACTGGGACACTGTTAGTGCCCGAGTGTCATGGGGGGTGACATTTACACAGGAGAGAACCACAGAAAGATACGAGTAGAAGGCACAGGGCACGTGGGCCGGGGTGGCCAGGACACCCAGCGTGGAGGTACACGTGAGATGAGCGGGGCGCGGGCGCGCACAGGATGGCCCCGGCTCCTGAGAGCAGACGGGCAGGTGCCCAGGCGGCCTCGTGTGCCGCTGGAGGGGTGGCAGGTGCGCTTGCCCCTGAGAACTTGGGTGTGCAAATCTGTACACTGGGTGAGAACTCATGCCCAGGATGAGCGTTGAGGGAGAAGACACAGACGTGTGTGACACCACACACGGGACCACGGGGACACAGGGCCCCCGGGGAGGCCCAGAGCACCAGGTACAGGCTGGGGGCGGTGGAAGCTCTGTCCCCAGGGATTCCCACGCTGACTCAGTGACACAGTCCAGAGCCGAGGCCCCGCCTGCAAGAGTCCCAGAGCCTGAGAAGGCGGCCCAGCTCCAGCAGACACCAGGGTCCTGCTGGCAGCTTCTGCGGTGGGAGGCCTCGGAGGGACACTTCAGGCCTCGCTGCTGCCGAAGCTACCTCTGCCGTCGCCGCCGCCGCCACTGCCGCCACGCTCCACCCACACGAGGCGCGCCTGCTCCTGCAAGATGCGGCTGCGCACTACCTTGGCCAGCTCCTCCGAGTGGCCCCAGGCATGGGCGGGCACCTGCACCCAGGAGCAGGGCAGCCCCCAGAGTGCCTGCTCTGAGCCTCGGCACTGCCGCAGCAGCTCCGAGTCCCTCCAGCCCAGCCGGCCCAGCAGGCCCCTGCGGAGAGGAGGGCAAGGGTCAGGGGAGAGGAGGGAGCAATGGTGTGAGACGGAGACAGATGGTAACACGGAGACAGACAGAGATGCAGAAGAGGAGGCAGGGCCGCCGGTCCACCGCCCACCCGCCTCACCTGACTTCCCGCACATTCTTCTCAGTCACCTCCACATGGATGACGATGGGGTAGATGTCATTCTGAACCAGCTCCCGGACGCCACGTGCGCCCAGCTCCAACAGGCAGTGCTTCTTCTCGGGGCAGGGGCAGAAGAAGTGGGCAAGACTACATTTCACTCCTGACCCAGAAACACTCACCTCCCCGCCCGAACAGCCTCAGAGCACAGCCCCTCTGCATTCCTGCTGCCCTGCCCAGAGGGGCCCCAGGGTGGCGGGAAGAGCTGGCACCTCCCACTCTAGACGTCAGCCTCCCATCTGCGGATGGAACTAAGCTGCCGGGCAGCCCCAAGCGGGCCAGCTCCTAAGTGAGTTTCAGGACAAGAACGAATGGGTACGCTGTCACACCCCTCCAGGGGGACCTACATGAGGTCCAGAGGCCCAGCCCAGCCCTGATAATAGGAGCCAGGCCCACAGAGGAGGGGCCTCGCCCAGGGTCCCTGTAGGCACACTCTGACACTGGCCTTTTGGCCCAGCCCCTACCTTCCCCACGGACTCCTGGATGGCCCGAATCCTGCTGCCCAGCCCAGGGGTGGCAGGCCGGGCCTTGGGGGCTCCCGGTGCTGAGAAGGCGCTCTGTTCCTCCCCAGAAAGGCTTTCTGCAAAGAGGAACAAAGACCGTGGGCCCGGCTCCCCAGGTGCCCCGCCCACCCTCTCCCAGAGCACAGGCTCACCGGCCGGGCACACTTGGAAGTCCAGCCGGGAACTGGGCAGGTCCAGCAGGTTGCGGATGAGCCGGGGCGCCAGGCACTCGGGCAAGAGCACGACGGGCCGCAGGGAGGACACCAGCAGTGGTCGCACCAGGCTGTAGGGTCGGAGGCCGCGCTCCGGCTCTGCGGGGGGACAGGTTGCAGAGGGATGAGGGTTCCTCAGACTCTGAACCCACCACCTCCTCTTCAGCCCCCTTCCCAAATCCTGTTGTTCTACACACACACACACACACACACACACACACACACACACAC
>RJWH01009577.1:0-21745 GCA_004363575.1 Solenodon paradoxus | reverse complement strand
ACTCATTTTTCTTGTAAAGAAGCTGACACCACAATTCTGTTAGTTTTCAAAGGTCCTAGATACCCAACAGATATAGTTCGGATGTGTCTGTGAGGAGGTTGAGGTCGAGATCCTACCCGTCCACCATCTTGGTGCATCTGTCTTTGGATCATGTTAATTCTTATTTTACTTACATTAAAATAACAGTGGAAAGGTTCTGTGTGAAAATATGGTAGTTGCATCTCAAGTGAGCTTTCTCCAAGAAGGGTTGCAACTGTATTTACTCAGAGGTATGTAGAAGCACATATGAAAGGAAAGAACTGTCTCCTCATAGAGTAGCAGAGACAGAAGGCAAAATAGGCACTAAGTCAGACAATCATTCTGTTTGTTTCTTGAATAGAAGAGCAAAATGTGCTCAGAACAGCTGTATAAAACTGAGGGTGAGTAATTATACTGTCTACAAAGCCTCTGCTATTGCTGTTATAAGAAGCTTCTAAAATGAATGCGACACCACAACCAGTCTGCCCTTTTACATGCTGAGTCAAGAAAAAAAATGGCAAATACCTTGGGGGATTACGTGAGCATTCCATTGATTCTAGCAGAAGGGCCGCAGGTTGAAAAGTGACAGATGGCAGGTGGCATGTTCTCATTGGGTTAAATGCCTTTTGAGAAAGTTCATTGGCAGGCAACTTAGGGACCCACATTCGAATCAAGCTGAAGGGACACAAAGGTCATTTTTCATTTTGTCTTATTACCAGAACTACCATTTTTTTTTTCTCTGGGCATTCTGCATTCACAGATTCAAACACACCGACATCCCCAAGGATACCAAGGGATGCCTATAATTAAGTTTTCAGGGAGTCAAAGTTTATATCCAGATTTTGACTGCACAGCGATTGTTATCCCTAACCCCTGAATTATTCTCAGGTTAACTGTAACGGGACAGAGGATGACTTTATTTTCAAACCAAGAGCTGGTCCTTTTAAACTCACTACATAAAGTAACACAGTTATCAAGTTTCAAGTTGAGCTTCAAAGTAATTTATCAGGTTATCAAGTGACTTAAGTTTCTTGAATGCCTTAAACATATTCTGTAACCTTCATGTTTATCTCTGATTACCCCCCTTCTCTCCCTCTCTACATATATTATATATATATATTGAGAGAGAGAAGTATATTAGATGTAAATCACTATATGTCTATCTCAGATATAGATATGGAGAATAGATATTATATATATGTAGGAGGGGAGGGAGGAGCACTGGTTGCAAAAGAGTACAGAATAGTTTTAAAACATTTGTGAGGCAATATTTTCATATTTAAGTTACCTCTCTTACTACATAATTAGGAAGGATTCTACATCAAATCACAGAGAAGATCAGAAAAAGGTATGAAAAATACTGTTGGGAGGAAGCGATGGCTGTAAGTTGTTTATGCCCGAACAGGCTTCTCAGAGGTGGGTTGGAATGATTACTCTATGCCTTGAAAAATGAGTAGAAATTAGGGTCAAGTTTTTCAATCTTGTAGGATCTGTGTATCTTCATAGACTGTTCTATGAAGATCCTCTTGTGAATGCCACCTCATCCTAGTGTTAAGCCTCCAAAATTTTTACCGAGATCCTTAGCAAACTCTCTCTTCCATGTCATTTGGTAGTGTTGAGATCTCAGAAGAGAACACATGATTGTTTTGAATCGGCCAAGAAACAACCAGTGAGATGTATTTATAAGAATGGCAAGAGACTGTGAAACTGATGGGGTGAGCATTGCACCGTAAAGAAACAATCCTTCCTGCCTCCCTTCTTTCCTCTCATTTATTTATTTTACCTTGCTATATACCTTTTTAAAGGAAAGATGCAGGTAGGAGTGAAGACAAATAGGCAGGCAGGAAGAGAGAGGAGAAAGAAGCAACTTTATTTTATTTTTGTTGAGTTGTTCACACTAGTCGTTTACATCCAGGTTTGGGACTTGAACCCAGGGGTATGTGGCTTGCTTCGGTGGAGGTGACTGACCTAATGCTACTCCACTAGGGCGTGTCACTGTATAATTTTCAAGATAATGAATTCCCACCTCAATCTCTGTGCATGCAATGTCATACCTGCCACCAGAGTCCCAGTGCCCATTATACCCACTATATTAATTCCTTCATTCCCTTGTTCTCTCCTCCCTCCTACCTCTCTGGTAACAACTGTCTTGCATCCTGCAAATTTTCTTGTGTTTACTCAGTTTTTAAAATTTCACATGAGTGAAATCATCCTGTACTTCTCTTTTTCTTTCTTACTCATTTCACTTGGCATGATCCCCTCTGGTTGCATCCAGGTTGTGGCAAAAGACACAATTTTATGTTTGTTTGTTTTTTTTTCAGCAGCTGCATAGAATTCCACTGAGCGTATAGTCCACAGCTCCTTTGTTCAGTCATCTGTCCAACAGGCATTAGGTTGTTTCCACCTCTTGGCTGTTGTACTGCTATGAACATAGAGGTGCAGATATTTTTTCGGATTAGTGGGTTTTTTTTTCTTTTGGGCATATAACTACTAGTAGCATTGCCGGACAGAATGGAATTGTAGTTCCATTTTTACTGTGGGGACAATCTTCATACTGTTTTCCAAAGAGGTGCACTAATTTGCATGCCCATCAGCAGTTAGGAGAGTTCCTTTTCCTCTACACCCTCTCCAGTAGTTGTTGTTTCTAGTCTTTTTATATAGGCCATTGTCACTGGTATGGGGTTGGAGCTCATTGTGTTTTTTATTTGCATTTCTCTAATGGTGAGTGATGTAAAGCAGTTTTTCATGTGTCTGTAGGTCATCGGTGTGGAAGAAAGAGTTTTCTAGGGAAAGTGGTGGCTAGCCTGTGGCTCACCTTCTGTATAATGTGGGTTGGTGCTGGACAGTGATTTTGAATTCCTCTCTTGCCATTACTGGGGAAACCAATGTGATGTGCTGAAGATTGCTTGTGGTGTTTTTTTAAAGAGAGGAAGGAAGGGAGAAGAAGAGGAGACATTTTAAGGAAGGAAGCATTTTCATTTATTTTTTATGTATTTTGGTTGTTTCCCCCCTGCTGTGGGTCTTCATCGTGGGTCCCTGGGCTTTCCATGTTCCTTACCCCCGCCACTGGCTGAGTGCCTGAGCCACCAGGGTGTGCAAGATTGTATTATTTTCATTTCACTGAGACTTTGAGTCCTTCATAAGATGGGTAGTTATTTTTTTGAATCTCAGATTTTCATTATTATCTAATATGTTAAGAAAAACAACAAACCATAGTTCAGTAAACAAAACTTGGTGAAAAGCAGGTTTTAGGAATTCTTTTCAATTGAGTTTTTAAGAAATAAACTAGAAGAAAAAGCCAAAGAATTGTTACCACCACGAAGGACTGGCGTGCATCACAAGCTTTTTACTCTGTCTGTTACATTGCCCTCTTCCCACCTTGCCCTGTTTTCATTTTCTTCCTCTGCTCTGCTTTCAGAGACAGGCCTACAGTGTTTTGAAAGCTCAAAGCCCTGCCCTGAAGCTCTTTTCCTTGGAAATGGTACAGCACAGGCCACATAATATTATTTGTCTTCATTATTGTTCTCTTTGAACTGAGTTGCATGTCCTGCAAGTCTTTTTGGGTTCCATTTCCACCATGCTTGATCTATGAGTGTATCATTTAACCTCTTCTATGTTTCCAGGCTTTAACCTTGAGGAAACAACCACAAAGAGCCCTTCAGATATTTCCTTTGTGCTTTCAGTTGACTTCAGCCTGATTCTAGCCACTAATTAAATCATTAACAAACCATCAGTGTTGGCTTACTCCTTTGCTGTCCTCTTTGTGCCATCTCTAGTTTGGGGACCCGAGAGTTTTCTCAGTCCTTGTTAATTTGTACCTAGAGCATTACAAGTGAGATTGTTGGTAGCATCAAAGGTTAACCCCAAGGCTTTATATTCAGAATTAAAAAAAAATCTCCTGTTTTCTAAACAGCACCAGGAAAAAAATTATACTCCTTGCATGGCAAATGGTCTCTCATGTGTTCCTCTAGCATGTCTTTCACAATCCAGTGTGACTGGCAACTTGTGTACAAAGGATGTATACTTCCATACCACCCAGTCTCTGCTCACACCAGAACCTCTCCTCTGAAAACCCTTTCCTTTACCTACTTCTATAACCATGAGGTCCAATTCAGTGTGTCCCTTTCCCTGTACATTCAGCTTATGCCAAACTGCCAAATGAATGTATTTTTAATCTTTCTTTCAGTCAAGATAGGCTAGGTTATACTGCAGTAACAAATGACTTGTGAATGTCAGTGACTTACGTTTGTTTTTCATTTGTTTTACATGTCCATCTAAGTCAGCTGTGCCTCTCCTTTAAATCATGTATACTGTGGGACCCATGCTGGCAGAGAAGTCTTTATCTGGGATATTGATGATCATTTGACATAAGGAAAAGAGCATATAATGAAACCAAGCAAAGACTCTTAATCAGAAATGGAGCATATTAACTATTCTCATCTTTCATTGGTCATAAGACAGCCTCGATCATTATTCAGTAGGATGAAAAAGTATAATACATACCCAGAGGGGAACAGCTGGTATTTTGAATATTAATACCATTAACCCAATAATTTTCCACAACACTTTGCCTATGTCATTATTGCATTTGTTATATAATTTATATATATATATATATATATATATATATATAATGTCCCTCTAAGAATTCTTGAAGGATGGGAATACATTTTATTCATCTATTTATTTCTATAGTTTGCACCATACCATCAAAGCACATAAGGTCTACTCAATAATTTTTTGTACATAGAAGAAAACAAAAGCAATGCATTCCATTACATTGGACTTAGAAATGTTTTGGGGGACTTGACTCCAGTGACAAGGGAAACAGCCCAAACTAAACACATATGACTGCATCAAACTGAAATGCTTCTGCCAAGTAAAAGAACCTATCATCAGAGCAGCATGACAGCCAGCTGAATGGGAGAAGATATTTTCATGTCATACATTCAACAAGGGGTTATCATCTAAGTTATATGAAGAACTCATGCAGTCCAACAACAAGAAGAAAAACCCAGAAGCAACCTAATCAAGAAATGGGCAGAAGATCTCAATAGACACATTCGAAGAAATATACAGATGGACAACAGGCAAATGAAAAAATGCTCCTCACTGCTTCTTATTAGGTAAATGCAAATCAAAACGACAGTGAACTATCACTGCACATCTGTGAGAATCACTGTTATACAAAAGCCTGGAAACAAGTGTTGGCGAGGGTGTGGAGAAAAGGGAACCCTTGTGTACTGTTGGTGGGACTGTAAATTGATGCATCCAAGTTGGAAAACTGTATGGAGATGTCGCAAACAATTAAAAATAGAACTACCATGTGATCCTGCACTTCCACTTTTTTTTCATTTGTTGTAACATGAATGTAACTAGAGGAATTATGCTAAGTGAAATAAATCATATAGGGAAAGAAAAATAAGACACTCTCAACACAAAACAAAAACCTAACACTTGGACTCTGACAATAGAACTGAGGTTATCAGAAGGGAAAGGGGTGGGAGATGGGAGCAAAGGATAGTGGGGTCCAGTGGATGGTGGTGGAGGACTAGTAGACATTTGGTATTGGGGCTTTTGCCAGCCTGTCCTGCAGAAGTGTGATCTATGAGTTCCTGGTGAAAAGAGCCACAGAGGAGTGAGCAGCCCACTGGTGCCAGTCTACCCAGTTCAGGAGTAGTTTTGGATCCCATTGAGTTACCAGATAAGCAACAGAAGACAGAACACTTCCATCCCCCACCAACTACCCAGCCTGTGGGTGCCTGGGTATTCATTCCAGAAAGGAGTGAGAAGACATGCCTCCACTTGCCTCTCAGCAGAGGAGTGGCTAGGATCCCTACCGATGCTGGCCTGAGTGATCCAAATGCCTCTGATTACCATGGGTACCTCTGTACAATGGACCCTGCCGGCTGTTGTGCTGGACAACCCATCTAAGTGGTGTGGTGTGACCCCCGCACAAGGGTGCCACACAGCCTACAACTGTCTCACCATCCACAACAGCCAAAAGTTGCCATTGCCCAAGAAGTAAACAAGAGAAAGAGAAAAATAAAGCAACAGCATTGAATAACAGGACAGAGAAAGCAGTAATGTCCAAATCCCCAATCCCCCCCACCAAATAAAGCACAAATAGCTCAGAGAAAGAGATGAAGAACTACCCAGAGAAGAAATTGGATGACATTGAATGTGACAACTTAACAGATTTACTATTCAAAGCACTTGTTATAAAAATGCTGCATGATCTGTAGGATGCATATTTAACTATGCAAAGAAAATCCAAGCCCTCCAACAAAGTGGAATACTTCACCAAAGAGATTTGAGGCCATAAACAAGGCCCAAGCAGAGCTGTTAGATATGAAAAATAGTCACAAATTGAAAACAAATACGGAAATTTCCATAAACAGGCTCAATCTCACAGAGAAATAAATCTCATAAATTGAAGATAGAACCATAGAGATGAGCCTGAGAAAGGATCCATAGAACCATAGAGAGAGGAGCAGAAAATATATTTAAAGAAGTAATAGCAGAGAAGTATCCCACAGCTGACACAACAAGGAACCATGAAATCTAAGAAGCCAATAGAACACCTAGGTTCCTAAATGCAAAATGATCGACACTAAGACACATTGTAGTAAAAATGGCACAAGTCAGAAAGAAAATCAGCTAAGGACTGTGAGAGAAAAGAGAAACAAAACTACACCCATCAGGCTATCATCGGACTTCTCAGCAGAAACCCATCGGCTAGAACAGAGTGGAACAACATATTCAAAACACTAAAAGACAAAAACTGCTAGCTACAATCGTTCTACCCAGCAAAGTCACGAGGTCTTTGATGATAAAGAAAAATTAATGGATTTTTTCATTGCAAAACTTGCCTTCCAAAAAATATTAAAAGGAGTACTACGACAAGGAAAACAAAAACAAAAAACCATCAAACACTGAGAATTTTGACAAATGGTAAAATAGAATTAGAAGCGAAGTCAGGACCGACAGGAGAAAACAGCAACAGAACTATAGTGGAAATTAAAAACTCAGAAGATATGACATCAGCACAGAAAAGACCATAGTAGATGGATTAAGTTAGAGACAGAACACAAAGGTAGACACAAAACTGAAATAGATGGAAAGATATAGCAACAGAGAGAACCAACATCAAAAACCATCTGAAAGTAAACAGAAACAAATGGGAAAAGAAGCAACAGAGACATAAAACTACAGAAAATAAAGGATCAAATGACAGCAACAAAGCCCTACATATGAATAATCACCCTAAATTTCAATGGACTAAATTCAGCAATCAAGATGCACAATATGACTCGCTGGATCAAAAAATAGGACCAATTGATGCCTTCAAGAACCCCACATCAGATCCAAAGACAAACAAGTTGAAAGTAAAGGGCCATGGAAAACATATCAAAACAATGGGGATAAGAGAAAACCAGAATCACACTTTACCACTTCAGACTATACTACAGAGTGATTGTCATCAAAACAATATGGTACTGCAACAAAATCAGACAAACAGACCTGTGGAATAAAATTGAGAGCCCAGAAATAAAACCACTCACACATACAGTTGATCTATAACAAAGGAGACAAGCATATACAATGGAGTAAGGAAAGTCTATTCAACAATTGGCTCTGTGGCTATTGTGCAGACACCTCCAAACAAATGAAACTAGATTATTCATCAGCATCATGCATAAAAAATAACTCAAAATGAATCAAAGACTTGGACATAAGACCTGAAATGTTAAAATGCATAGAGGAAAATGTAGGAAAAATGTTCTATGACATGAGTCTCAGAGATGTCTTCAAGGAAGTGATATCTATGGCCAAGAAAACTAAAGTAAGACTAAACAATCAGGACTACAAGAAACTGCAAAAACTTCTGTATAGTGAAAGAAATCATCACTAAAATCAAATGGTAACTCACTGAATGGGAAAGTATATTTTCACAACATATCTGACAAGAGGTTAATCTCCAAAATATGTAAAGAACTCACATGCCTCAGCAATCAAAAAGCAAATGACCCACTTAAAAAGTGGCCAAAAGAACTGAGCAGACACCTATCTGAAGAAGATACACGATGGCCTTTAGACACCTGAAAAAATGTTCTCCATCACTCGTTGTTAGGGTCAGCGTTCGTCCTCCCAAGAAAACGCACACACACTTCAGTCGACAATGCAAGAGCAAAAGGAAACTATTTCCAGCTAGCTGGGGTCTGAGCCTGGTCCAGCACAGTGGAGTCGTACAAAGACCCCGGGCTTTGTTTCAGCAGGGTTTTTATATCAAAGGTTACAGAGCAAGGGATTAGTTACAATTCCAGACCTTGGAGCATTCCCATATTTAGTATCTTTTGGCCCCAGGTTTTGGGTATGTCATCTCTAAGGAATTTCTAGTTTCAGGGCCAGAAACGAAACTTAATCCGGTGTTCTTATTTCAGGAAGCGAAACTCAGGCCTATAGCTATTTCTGTCCGGAGCCTGTCATGGCGGTGATCTGGCTCCTACATCATCATCAGAGAAATGCAAATGAAAACTACAATGAGATACCATGTCCCACCGGTGAGAATGACCTATATCAAAGAGACTGGAACTAGCAGGTGCTGGAGGTGGTGTAGAGAAAAAGGAACCCTCCTACACTGTTGGGGAGAATGTAATTAGTGCAACCTCTTTGGAAAACAGTATAGAAGAAAAGCTGGGGGTAAGGGGCACTAGAACTCTGGTGGAGGGAGTGGTGTGAAATATAAATTGAGATACAGTATCAGGATTCAAAAATAAATGTATCATTTTGAATAAAAGAGATAATAAATATCAGTAATTATAAAAATATACAAAAGATAAGGTTAGAAAAAAAGATTTTACAATTACATCTGAATGCCCGAATGTTTAAATTTGAATTAAATAATACTTTAATAAAAAAACAAAAAAAAGACAGAAAAGCAGACAACCACTGAAAAAATGGGCAGAAGGGTAGAACAGAGAAGGCATACAGCTATTGTATAGACACGTGAAAAAAATGCTTTGCGTCACTCACCATCAGAGAAATGCAAATAAAATCACAATGAGATCCCACCTCACACCAGTGAGAATGACTTGTGTTAAAAAGACCTGAAGCAAGAAGTGTTAAAGAAAGTATGAAGAAAAAGGAACATACCCACACTGTTGGTGGGAATATAGAGTAGTCTTTTCTCTTTGGAAAACAGTATGGAGATTCTTCAAGGAAATAATCCCACTTCTAGGCATATACCCAGAAAATACAAAAACAGTAGTCAGAAAAAATATGCGCATCTCTGTTTATAGCAGCACTGTTCACAAATGTCAAGATATGGAAACAACCTAAATGCCCATCAACAGATGATTTTATAGAGAAGCTATGATCTATATACTCAGTGGAGATCTATGCAGCTGTTTAAAATAGGTGAAATTGTGCCCTTTGCAACAATTTGGGTGAAAATGCAGGGTATTATGCTAAGAAAAATAAGCCAAACAAAAATTGAGAAGTGCAGGTTGGTTTCATTCATCTGTAATACAATGACATGAAACAAACAATCTCAGCAAAATTCAGAGGATGCAAAACTAGCTGATGGGTGGGGGAAGAAAGGAAGGAATTAACAAGATGGTGGTGAAGGGTACGGGGACTCTGGGTGTGGTATGAAATACACACAGACTGAGGTGTGAATTCAATATCTTAAAAAGCATGGAGCAATGTGAAATAATGAAACACTTTAAAAAATAAAAATGAATTCATGTAAAGAGAAAGAAATATGGTGGTGGGGTGTGTTGTGGTATCATATTTGAAGAGTGAACTTGTGTAACTAAAGTCTTATCTCGTAAATCTATGTTACCTCATTGAAAGAATTGTTTATTGACTAGCAAATTAGTTAAGTGAATAAATAGCTTTTTGTTTGAATCCATTTGGGACATTTGCACAAAAAATATACCCAACAAAATGTACTCTATTTAAAATCACTTAGTGTCTTGGGAAAATGTATTTTTGGTGAAATATCCTTATGGTGTCTTTTGAACCTTATGCCTCCGAATTATTTTCACAAAATATGAAATCTTTGGGAGCCAGTTGGCATCATCATTAGTCACTGGAAACCATCCATTTGACACCAGCAAAAAGAGAGCATGCTGCATTTCTCATAAGGGCTCTACATTAGTGAAACACCCAGAAGTGAAAATACATCATTGTTCTTTCTGTTCAGAGATGACCTAGATGATGTTCGACCTCTCTCCTATTTGAAGGTGGAGGGATTGTTTCATGCAAATGCATTTGGAATACTAAATCAAATTTTCCCCTAGGTCAGGGCTGAGCTTACACAGGTGACTGTGTAGATGATGTTGCTTTGAGTGACTCCAAGCAGCTTTTTTTCTGCTCCCTAATGATCTGCCCTATGTGTATAGGTCAGAACCCCAGATTTCCTCCTAAGAATTGCCACCAGATTTGATCAACGTTTGGTTGTTCCACCTTGCTTCTGTTCCTTTCTCTCTGCCCTTTCTTAGGCAGCGGTTACAGCCTGGCTCTTTTTTCCCAAGTTCCCAAACACAAGATTTTGAATTTTTATAATTTAACTTGGGTTGAGCAATGTAACATGTGCAAAGAAAATCTATTAATTTTATGCTAGCCTTTAGTCACTGCGCCTCATCTTAATAAGTTTGCAATCTAGAATGGAATACAGATAAATATAACACATGCCAAAGTGTGCTATGATAAATGCTATGATAGAGGCATTTCTGAGGTGCACAGACATGGATCATCTATAAGACGGAGTGGTCAGGAAAAGAACACATAATGGGTCTTGAAGGGTAAACAGGTGTTACAGATACAAATGATATGTGAAAAGATGTCTGAGGAAACAGCAGGCATTGCTATATGATATGTAGCATAGAGGAAGAGGATTTGAGCTGGATTTATGATTTACTGACTGGAGCCTAGGATGAGAATTTTAGAAAATGATATTCAAGAGATGAGTAGGACCAGGCCATGAAGGGTCTTGTTCGAGACATTAATGGAGGCAGTGGGGTGTTAGATTTGAGTTTTAGAATGTTAATTTCTGGTAGAAGAGTAAAGTGATGGGTATAAGTGGACAGAGTGCATTTCTGGTGGTGAAAAATAATGAGGGCTGTAGCTTTAACAATTAGCAGTTAGAAGTCAGTGTGATAGGAGAAAAAATAGTAAGATCTCACTGCTTACATGTGGTTATAGGACTGTAGGGAAGGAAAGAAATAGAGTCTAGGAAAAGTAGCATGTTTCTTTCTCGGGTAAATAGATAGTATTATTTACCCACATGAAGCAAAGGAGCAAGTTTAGGGGATAAAGAGGAAGAGAAGTTAGCATGGAAGATGAAAAGACAGGTTTTTAAATAGTGAATTTAAATACAATATGATATCTAGTGGGTAAATGAGTTATTAACAAGTTTGGAGGTCAGGAAACTTGTAGAGAAAAGGATTTTTCAGTGAATAAATTTCCATTAAATTCAATGGCCTGAGGAAGGGAGGGAAGGAGGGAGGGAGGGAGGGAGGGAGGGAGGGAGGGAGGGAGAGGAGCAGAGTGAATATTGATAAAACACTGATCTGAGAAGAGGTTTATCAGCCAAGAATTTAGGTTCAAATGATAGAAATTGAGATTGAGCCTTCGTTGACCTAGACTGGGAGAGGAGTTGCAGGAAGTAGAATAGGGTGAGAAAGGTAAGATTATTTAGTAGCAGTTTAGTATCTTGTTGAAATCCGGAAATATGATAGCTCTTATCCAGGAGTAAGTATATGACATAAACTAAAAATGTCTCTAATTATCTGAACCTTTTCCAGTCAAGAGTTGGTGTCTGTGATCCTTGAATCTGGGCAGTTTCTATGACTAATTGAACAATAAAAGATGGTCACAGTGACACTGTGACAGTTTCAGTCCCAGGCTCTAGGAGCCTAGCGTTTTCCACTGGATTTTGGAACACTCTCTCAGAGTTCTGAGCCATCATGTATGAAGTCCAACTACCTTGCACGTGGGTAGTCTAGTGCAGACGTTCCAGCTGAACCCAGCCTTTAAGATGTTCTTGTCAAGGTGCCAGATATTTGAGTGACTGTCTCTTGGACTCTCTAGACCAGCCCATTTGACCTTGTACCCTAGGTTGGCACCACATGGAGCAGAATTACCCACCTGAGCCCTGTTTGAATTTCTGCGATGTGAAAAATAGTTCCTGCTTTAGGCTGCTGAATTTCAGGGTAATTTGCTATACAGCAATGGTTAACCAAAACAGTGACCTGGAAAAGTATATTCCAGACTTTTAAAGTCTTAAACTCAATTTAAGTGAAATTTATTATTACTATGTTTAGAAATGATCTTAATTTATTAAGAAAATACTTAATCCCCAAAGTTGTTATAATTTCATAATTTCTTTACAGTTAATATGCATTTTATTAACCAAACAGCATCTACATATATCTGAAAAGATAGTAATATGTATGAGATATATACAAAAGTGTTTACATTTCTGATGCCTCGTACTTATCCCACTGAACCCAAAGACCTATATGGTTCATTGGTCTTAGAGACCAATAAACATATCTACCTGACTTAGTAGATATAAAAAAGGATATGAATTAGTAGCTATTTGAAGCTATTTAAAGATTTATTATTGAAAGGTTTTCACTATAAGCCTAAAGTCGTAAATTGACTGTAAAAACATTGAAATGAGCATATATATACATAAGTATATGTAAAGCATATATTCCACAGTGCTTACAATTTAGTACTGTGGTTATCTTCACCTTTATATGTTTCTAGGAATTATTTTCTGAATGCCATATTTAATTATATGTACTTAAAATTGCTATAGTGTAATTTTACTATTGATACTTGCTGTGATCAAATTTTGCTTTAAAGTGTCTTATATTGGAGAATGGGAAACCTTTTCCATGAAAGTAAGTAAAGAAAAATATTTTTTTTTCTTAAAGATGAAAGTATGATTTTAGGCTAGTTCAGCATTCAGTTGCAACCTATATCAGTGTAATTTCTTTTACGTTACTTGATATTGTGTGTCTGGTATATTTTCAGAGCAGTTTGAAATGCAATTGAATAGACTATGTAAGTGTTCTTTCTACTGAGCGTTACCTGGAACAAATGGAGTATATCATAACACCATCTACCTCTGTGGAATTCAGTGTGTGATCTACGAAATTTACTTCTGGCATCATAACCCAAAGAATATGAACTTAAAACTGAAAAAAAAAACCCACCATCTAAACCTGAGATCAAATCCACTGATGTTGAACACTTACCTATAAGATGATTGTCGCTAACACCTATGAACCTGTCTGAAAAGAGGAGGGTGACTTACAGAATGGACACTTTGACTCTCCATTTGGAAAGAAAAAGTTGATTTCTTTCTCATACCATTAATAAAAATAGTTTCCAGAAAGATTAAATTTTTAAATGTGAAAAGAACACCATATTACTATAGGAAAAATAAAATAATCATTTTGAATTTGTGAACAGATTGAAGGATTTTCTGAGTTGGCTCCCAAAGTTTCACACCATTAAAGAGAAAGTGAATATTGAATCACATAGAAATAATAATAATTGTGATGATGATAGTAATGTCATTGACACGATAACACTAAGACAGATTTAAAGAATCATGTGGAAAAGATGTCATGTGGTTAGGATCGTATTCTTATTATGTAAAAACATTCTACAAATTAATGAAACAGATAGATGCTTAAATGGAAAAATGGGCAAAAGATTAAAACAGGCTTTTTTCAAAATAAGAAATTCATATAAAGACTAATAAACAAGAGAAGATGCTTAATTTCACAACAATTTGAGAAGTACAAATTAAAATGACAGTGTTGTATTTTTTTCAGCTACCATACTGTCAAAAAATGACAGTGTTTACTAGTGTCTGGTGGTTGAGGATTGAGGAAACAGGAAGTCTGTGTGGTGGAGGCAATTTTCTAAATCGATTAGCCTTTCTAGCAAGCACTCGTTAAAATGCTTTCTGCCATTTTTAATGTAATAATTCACTTCCAGGTAATAAGTCTAAAGAAATATTCATGTAAGTATCCAAAGGATTTTTTGCAGTGTTGTATATAATAACAGAACTACCGTGAACCCAAATGTCTTCCCATACAATATTAAAATAGGTATTTATTTTAAAGAATAGGCTAAGTATCTGTTGACGGATGAATGAATAAATTGTTACATACACACACATATCTGTATATATACATATGTACATGCCTTCATGCATTGCTGATGACAGGGCTACATTCTGAGAACTGTGTTATTAAGTGATTTTTGTCATGCAAACATCATTTAATGTAATTACACAAACCTAGATAGTATAGCCTACTACACACCTATGTTATGTGTAAAGTAGCCTATTGGGACCACTGTCGGATATGGTAAAACATCATTAAGGGATGCGTGATTATATATAAAATCGAATATTATTCAACCTTTAAAAGAAGATCCTATCATATGTGACATGAATGAACCTGCAGGACTTTTTGTATTAAGGGAAATAAGCCAGATACAGAAAGAAAAATTCTGCATCATCTTTCTGACACATGGAATCTACAAAAGTCGAATGCATAGAAGCAGGTAATAGAATGGTGGCTACCAGGGGCGGGAAGGGGAGGGGAATGGGGAGATATTGGTCAAAGGGCACACAGTCGCAGTTACACAGGATGACTACGTCTAGAGATCTGTTGTACAGCGTGGTGACTCTGGCTAATAATACTGTTCTGAGAACGGAGATATGCTAACAGAGGTTGCAGTTGGTCCCACTATACAAGTAAAGTAGCAATGTAGGGAGATAGTTTAATTCACTTTACTGTGGTAATCCTTTCACTCTGTGTACATCAGGTCATCATGTTGTATACCTTCCATATATACAATTTATATTAAAAAAGATTGAATAAAGAATCCACTATATTTATATGCCTTGTCATGGAGAAATGCCAGTCTAGTCTGTGCTCTTTTTTAAAGGCTACAGAAGAGTATATATAGAATAAGCACATTTAGTTTACGTGTGTATTAGTTAATAAGACTAATACCATATAGAGAGCAGAGAGGTTCCTCTTAGAGGTAGATGGGACTTAGCTGTCTTGTGCGTTATTTCGTTTCTTGTACAGAGAATTTGTATGACTCTGTGAACTGTGAAAAGACACTCCACGTTGAATAGCAGTGAAAAGAGTAACTGCTTTCCATGAAGCACTAGAATTTTGCAGTCGTTTTAGATCCCTGGGCTTTGTTTTCATTACTGCAGGTAACTAGTATAGCAAGAATCCTTGACCTGAATCGTGTACAGAGAAGAAAAATGGGGAAGATAAAAGCCTGTCTGATTTTAGCCCTTTTGAATGACGCTCATAGCTTTGTCCAGATCAGACTGGAGTGATGTTTATACACCTCAGTGGTAGCTTGTTATGTGATGGGGCACAATGAAATTCTGCCTTCCCCACTCCATTGCCCTGTCCGCTTCTTTCTTTGTACCTGTTAAAAAGTAGCAAGAGAACAGACACTAAAGAACTTCTCAAGGAACTCCAGACACTACCTTATTACCATGCATATTCAGAAGACCAAAATAAATCACCCAGGCTGACTTCAAGCTTCACGCAGCTGTAGTGATAGCAAGCCTCACCTGAAATATTGGTGGGCAGAGGCCTTCAGCATTTAGTCTCTGATGCTGGGAAGATCTGTGAAAACTGTCATTGAAGAAAGGAGGTAATTATAATGTTGGCTTTGCCAAGTCTCTCTTTCCCTTCCCTTCTCTCAGTCATCATAATGCTGCTTTTTGGTGGAGGTGTGAGGTCTATGCGGTGGATCTAAGTCAGGAATGCCCATCACAACATTAGAAAGATTTTTAGAAATAAAGGCATCTAGGAAGTGCCTCAAGAGATCTAGTTTGGCCAGCAGATCTATTTTATTTTAAATATTCCTTAGGTGATTCTCATGGTCAGACAGCATTGGCAACCATTGGAAGCTGTAGCTCTTTGCATAAATCTGCAAATCTTTGAAGACCTCAAGTCTCAGTGGGTCCTGAGAGATGTCTTTCAGGACTCATTTATAAATCATTTTTATAAAAAATATATTTTCAGTCTTCTCTGCAGTCATCAGTGAGCCCTGTTTTCTCTGAAAGCTTATGTTATTGTTCTTGTATGTACTGCATCACTAAAATGATGCTTCTTGTGTGACATGTTCCCTGATCTGGCATTATGCCATTCATCCATGTAGTAACACATACTCCTTTAGCGCCTACCACATTCTAGGCTCTTTAATATGATTTGTTCAGTAGTTACTGTTTCTGACTATGTGTTGCATCCTTCCTACTAGGTACTGTGTTCACCTCAAACCATCATAATAATGAATTTAAAGGTTTGTCTGTTATGAATGTAATAATGGTTGTCTCTTATTTTTATTTGTGTTTCTAGTGCCTAACATCCCCTTTCCCCCAGAATTTAAATAGTGCTTAGTGACTGTAGTCGATGGTATTATCCTTGATGGAGCTGGGAGAACCAGTGGTGTGTTCTTGGACTCACATATCTGTGATGATGATTTAGTATGATTAGGACGTAGCAGACATAGGGGAAGGTGGTAAGAGTTAAGGTTGGATAGGCAGGCAAAGCCAGATCATCATAGAGTCTCCTATGCTGTGATTAGCGTTTTTGTTTTATATACAGCAGGGAGTGCTATGGTCTGAATGTTTGTCTTCCCCCTCCCTCTCCCCCTCCCCCTTGACTAAATTCATATGTTAAAACCTAATGTGCAAGTTCTGGATGAGCTCTGCATCTCATAGGGGTGTCCAGCTCCCCTCCATCCGAAGGAGGTCAGGAGAAGAGCCAGGAGTCAGCCATGGTTGGCTAATTAGAGCTTATTGCAGTAATCTAGAGGAAGCATGATGCAGGTCTAAATACACACTGTGACGGCAGTATAAGAAAGAGCAGATGAAACAGTTCATGAGGCATTCCCAGTGGTTTTCTGGACATGATTTGTACCACTTGGTGAGAACTATTCTGTGCCTCTCTTCCCATCTTCATGATCAGTGACTTCCATAAGTAGCTTAACAAAGGTCGTGATGGGAGTGTTTATATGATGGAGCTTGGCAGACACTGCAATTGGGAATCTGTTTTCCTTGAAAGTTGTTTTACCAACACATCATTACATTTGCCTCAGTTTAAAGGACATTTCATCTAGAAAACCTTCCCTTTTGCCATTCCTGGATAAGGTGCATCCTCTGTGTGCTCTCATGGATTCTACTCTATACACGTTATACTATAAATCCAAAGAATTCATATAGCCCAGCAAAACCAAAAACAAACAACTCAATCAGAAAATGAGCAGATGACCCAACTAGATACTTCTCTAAAGAGGACATGCAGATGGCCAACAGGCGACTGAGAATTAGATATTCTAAAACAAAAATATTATTCTTTCCTTCCTCTGTTTTCTATAATATTTTGGCTATCACCTGGCATATGGAATATATCACCTGGATATATTCCAGGGTCACAGATGTCCATTGTATTACTTTGTCCCATAATGAACTTCTGTGCTGTGCACTGTACTGTCTTTTCTATGTCTGAAAACATTGTGTGCTGTGCTCGCAGAGGGAAGGCCAACCAAAGTCAGCATCAGGTAGTTCTTGAAGCTCATCCCCTTTGAGAGGACCCCTCAAAGGGAATGGTGACCTTGGACCATCTCTGCACACCTGAATACATGACAGGGCCACAGCCTTGTCTTGTCATAGTCATCTAACCTGGGGGAACACAGCGGTCCATGATGCTGGGTGGGCCGAATGGGAGTCCAGAAGTGAATGATGATGTAGTTCAGCAGGTCAGGATCAAATCATAATTGACCCCAGTGCCCAAGGCTGTCTTGCTCTCCTGCTTTCCATGAGCCCCGTGCTTACGTCTGCTAAGGCACATTTATTCTGTACAGAATTTCTGCTGCCTCGGGTTCTCCCTAGAATGAAGACAAGGACTTTGTCATTTCTCTGACTTTAGCATCACATTCACTAACTTTGGGGATAATCTTCGGAGTGACCCCGCTTTCCTGTTTCCCACCTGCAGCATGGCTCCACCCTTAAAGGCTCTTGCCAGCCATAATGTCCTCATTCTTTCATCGTGAGTTGGAGACAGTATGTTTCCCTTTTTTCCTTGGCTGACAGGTTGTTCGGAGCAGAATTGTGTTGACTTAACTCCTAGACCAGGTCTGCTTGTCTCAGAGCAACATTTGGTTGAGTGTAAGCTCCTACACTGGAGCCTACTTGTTTCTGGTGTCCAGGACCCAGCACAGCTCCTGACCCAAGAGCTTTCTAAACATATATCAGATGCTTAGATATGTAGTCAAAATATTTTTATAAACTGTGCTTCAGTGATGTGTGTGTGTGTAAATGGTGCCCTGGTGGAGTAGTGGTTTGGTTCACTGTCTCCAGCTGAAGCGCAGTCCATATACATCCCAAGGACCCAGGTTGGCATCCCAGGCTGGGAGAACAATCAAAATGTACAACTAATTAAAAGTAAATGAAATGCTTCTTTCCCTTCTCTCTCCTTGCTTGCCTACTTGCCTTCATTCCTGCCTTTCTTTAAAAATATTTTATTTATATTATATATACATATATAAAATGTATATATATATACACACACATATATATATATAATACTTTCACTATGTCTGTTTAGCCTACTCTGACTCTTATTTGGCAGTATGTAAATCATGAAAAGTTGGCACATCCAAGTCCAACGTCCTCATCTCAAATGGTCTGCGTCTGATGTGGTCACAGGAGCTGCAAACCAGACTATTGACCACTTGCACCACGGACCTTCAGTGTGAGACATGCTCCAGTGCGAGCCGTTCGCAACAGAAAAAAATGCAGATTATTTCCCAATAAGCTTATATCGTTATAATCATACTATTTTTGATTGATTGATTCAAATACATATCGTTAAAGTTCACTTTCTCTGTATTTTCACGCTTTTTTGATGTGTTGAAAGTCAGTGTAAAGTGCCCCGTGAGGCCACGTTACACCCCCCGAGCCCGCTCTGCTGGGGACCCCTCTCACTTGTCTCCTGGCCCTGGCCCTGCCATCGCAGTTCCACAAAGGCTCTCAGAGAGGTGTTTTTGAAACATAAAGGAAATCTTCTCACTTCCATGCTCATACTCGCCTCCCCCACCCAGCTCCTTAGCACACTTAGAGTAAGTGTAACGTCTGAAAGTCCTTGCTCCCCGTGGGCGGTCACCTCCCACATGTATCCCCGCAGACTTCATGTTGTCCGTGGTGCCCGTTTCCGAGCGCTCTGCCAGGAGCCCTGGGCCTCAGGGCGCTACCGGCCACCCTGCTTTTTTCCAGATTCCACTCAAGCGCACTTTGTCATCTCCTCATGGGAGCAGCATCCTTCTCCTTCTCTTCTGCTCCAGCCTTGCTTCCTGCTTTAACATTCTTCACGTCATTATCCCCAGTGGCATATGAGCTGCTTTCCTTCGATTGTGTCTTTGTTTCTGTCCTTCCCAAACAAGCTGGAGACAGAAGAGGCTTTGGTCACTGACCATCGCTGGCACTCAGTTAATATTGGTAGAATGAATAAATGAAGCTCCTCACTCGTTTCTCCAAACAGCCCCAGGGTGGGGGGGACTGGTGACAGGTACAATCCCCAGTCTGCACATGAAAAGAATGAGTGTGATAGCTTAAGTGACTTCTCAGTGTCAGCTGAAATTCGTCTGCTTCAGAATCTTTACCATTGTACTCTTTCTCCCTAAAATAAGAAGTGTCGTTATGAAAAAAAGCACATGCTCATCATTTCTACTTAAAATAAAACTTTGGTAGATGTAGAGAATCTAGTATCAGACCCTGTTCTTTTTTTTTTTTTCCCTAATACAGTCAGTTCTTCAGTAACCTCTTTAAATTCTTTTCCTCTACGTACCGGGCGCCTCTCAAATCACGACGTGAAGAGCCCATGTGAGCTCAGGGAAGGAGGAGCAGCGATTCCCTTACTTCCCTCCTGGAGTTGGGAATCAGTGGATTCATCACCCTCTTGAATAACATCATAGAAGCCAAACCCATGAACCTGGAGTAGGAGCGACACCAGTTAGACCACCTGCCTGTCTCCACACTGGGATGGGCTGTCTGCGGTGGTAAGCTGTGCTGGACCCGCCCAGGACCCCTGACCCAGTCCTTCCCCTGTGTGGTCTCACTGGCACCTGTAGGTCTGAGTTAGGACGAGAATAATAAGTAAGATAATTCGTAGAAACAGTGACTTGTGATCTTTTAGAACTGTTTTTCTTGTTTATCCAACCATTTGGATGAGGATTAGACAAACCCAGATGGACTTCAGCCTTAGGTCAGCCTTCCAGGGACCTGGAAACTAGACACCGGGGTTCCCTAGACAGATAAAGAGAGCATCCTCCTCGTCCTGCAGCGGCCACATTGTGGATGAATGCATGTACCAGGCTTCCCCTCCAACGAAGCCCCCCTCACCCCCTGAACACCCTCCCCTGCCCCTACATTTGACCCCCAGGCCTTAAGGAGGACAGAGGAGTTCTCGGGCCACAAGTGCCTGGCACAGTTCCTGCCACGCAGGTAATGTCACCTGTCCTGCCTTCCTCTCCTCCTCCCTCCTGGACCCCATCAACAGGAAGGTCTGCCACAGGGGAAATGCCAAGCCCTGGTGATGTTCCTCCTGCTCTGGGCTGTGTGGGTGACAGGCTTTGTCTGAGACAGGTGCCCTGCTGTCACTGGAGTGTGGGAGGGTAGGAAAGTCTCCCAGGGTCGTTGGCTATAGACGGAACTACAGTGTGGAGACGGTCATTTGTCAGAATGCATGGACTGCAGCATTAGATGGACTCGAATGTCGGCTACGGACTTGAGGTAGGAAGCATGTGTGCACATTGTCCCCGCCACTGCATCTCGGTGCCACACTAATTCAGCTCTTCATTCATGGACTTGGAGAAGGGAGGGTTGGAGGCAGTGGGAACTCTGCACTTTCTGCTCCATTTTTCTATAAACCTAAAATTTCCCCTAAAATAAATTTGTCAATTAATAAAAATACAGCTGTGGTGAAAGTGACCAAGTACAAAAAGTAACAGCATACTGTACAGTAGGAACAGCAATTCTGAACCAAATTGACACAAATTTACTGTCACAGCTCACCCTATAAAATCAGGCAAAATACTATGACAATAGGAAGCCTAACATTTCTTGGAAAATTTTTAACTAGTGAAAGCAGAGTTCATTCTAACTCTTCTCACCTCAACTAGAAATCAGTTGGTGCTCTGCATAGATGGCAGACTCAAGAGAATTGAACTGAATGTGATCGTAAAAGTCCTGAAAAAGGTTTTCCAGATAACAACAAATTTTCAAAATATAAGGAAACAATGGATTAAGTTGGTAGATCTGTTGATATTGGGGAATTTCTTGTATTGGCAACATTCCTTAGCATTTGGGATTATCAGTCTAAACTATAGCAAAATGAAACTATTCCAAAGTTTAAACCGCCCCCCACCCCAAGTACTCATAGCAACTAAAATGACTCTTAGTCACACCCAATACTAGCAGGGACAAATCCTGAAATTCCGTTGGGACAGGGTGACAAGAAGGGAGAGATAGCAGCCCCCCAGCTGGGTCCCCCGAGTGAGCCCAGAGCTGGACTCTGAGAAGAACATGGAGGAGGAGTGCCTTGTCTGGAGGGGCTGCGGGGGTGTGTGGGGGGGCGGGGGTAGGGGCAGCAGACTG